>APFE030437841.1:8918-73338 GCA_000404065.3 Pinus taeda | reverse complement strand
TGTCAAAATTTCAAATTCTCCAAATGTTGAAGCGCAACCTTGGTCTCCTTTGCCAAAGCATCTCTGAAGCCATCTCTGCAAAAATTTTCAGAAGAAATCATCATTTCAGCCAATTTTTTCAAAAAAAAAAAAGGAAACCAGAAGTCAGAGCCAATTAATTCAAAAAGTGTCAACATTCAAACATTACAAAGTGGGATTGGGGCAAATAAAAATCAAAAGGGAGCCTATAAAAGCACATCACTCTTCATTAGCGACTCATTTTCCTCTCACAAGCCAAGAGAATCCTTGCAAAGGCAATTTAAAGAGTCATTGAGCAAATTGGACAGTTTTCAGGAGCGCGCTACGCATCAGTTGAGGTGCGCTACACACCCAGGGCGCGCTACGCATCAACGTGACTTTTCCAGTATATTTTTACTCAGGCGCTACACACCAGAGGGGCGCTATGCGTTGGGAAAGGTGCACTACGCGTTGGTTTTTTCACCCAATAAACCGCCAGCAAGCTACCAAATCCTCTTTTCTCTCAAGAAATCTTTAGCATTTGAAAAAGTCAAACAACAGTTCATTGGGTACAAAGTCAGCATTACATTTTAGTCACTTTGCCTCCAAAACCATATCAGAAACCGAATCAGATTATGAACAGAGTGATGACCGTGATTCAACACCACAGATAGACGTGCCAAGGAGGCATCACAAGGGTGGTAAAGGTGGTCATCATGTCAGGGAGGAGCCCACCTCTTTGGCTCATTTGCAAGCTTGTCCACTTGCAGTGACCTGTTTTCGGTAACTATCATGTTTTGAGTATTGTGGGAGGATCTCACAAATTCAACATCACAGAGAATTAGTCCGTTTGTTTGTCCTACATTTTCACAATAGTCATGTGAACCTTGCAGGAGTGGACTTCACACTATCACCCGAGATTGTTGCTCAAGAAACTGGGATACCAAATGTTGGAGAGGAGTGGAACAAGCGCCAACAGTTAGACAGATTTCATTATGAGCCATATATCAAACCTGGATGTATGAGACACCTAACTGTTGTTTTTCCCTTCAGATTCCTAAGGGATGAGTATGAACCCTTGATGAGGCTCATTATTCCCTATTTCACTTGTGAGGGCAAATTTTCACATCTATATTCGTACCATATCCGTTTTTTGATGCATTTCACACGGGTAAGAATGATAAACATTTCATTTTTCATGCGCCGAAATATAGAGAGGATGGTGCCCTTGGTACAAAGGAAGAGCCCAGCACAACAACACAAGAGCATTTATCATTATGCACTGATCAAGATCATAGTGATGCATCAGTTGGCACAGCAGGGTATTCCATGGGAGGATTTCATTTCTCGCGACTTCTTCACAGTGCCACACCCACCTCTTGAGATTGTCCATGATGAGGGAGGGCCTTCACAGCAGTTTGACATTCATGAGACCGAGCATGTTGATGCTCCAGGATATGTGACATATCGGAAAGGTCCCAGAGCCTTATTTGCAGCTGCACGACGAGTATTATCTCCACCCCGGGTGGAAGGGGTCTCGTTGACTTCATTAGCACAGCGAGTATTATCTCCACATCATGTGGAAGGGGTCTCGCCATCTTCTTCAGCACAGGTACAGGTCCAGGACAGGGGAAAGAGGCCCATGAATGATGAGGGTCCTTGAAGAGGTCAGGACACGGATATCATTGATTTTGATGCTAGCTTTCCTACCTCAGAGCTCAACGAGATCATCCGAGAGCAAAGGGCCAAGAATGAGTCACTGCACAAGAAATTGCAGATGGAAAAATGGGTGATCAACTACTTAGAGTAGTGCAACAAACAGTTGGAAGATGAGCATGAACTTTATGAGCAGTGGAAGATTCGTGAAGACTGGGAATTGGCCTGTAGGAGACCCGGTGATTTGATACCTATCGATCGGGAATCAATGCTCATCCGGGTGAACACTCACTTGGAAAAGTTGTTGGCAAAAGCCAATAGAGACAAAGATTTGCTTCGACACATGAAAAATCATTATTGGGCCCGCATGCATGTGTGCAAATCAAAAATGAAGCTACTTAAAGGACGATTGGCCAAGGCACTAAAACGGAGGAAAAGGCCCGATCAACTCCAAATTTTGGCTGAAGCATCCTTGAAGGAGCATGGCACTCAATGATACATCCTCAGCTCAAAATTCAAAGAATTTGGAGCAATTTTGGTTAATTTTGATTTTAATTTTTTTTAAGTCAAAAACAGGTTTTTGCCCTCAACGCGTAGCGCGCTGCGCGCTACCCTGAAGATGTGGAGGTCCATTTTACAAAAGGTCAGCATTTTTTTATTTTCCATGACAAAATACACCTGCTTAGCCACTGCGAAGACATTTCATCAGGTTTTGAGCCCCCAAAAGGTCAAAAAACGTGCAAAAAATGACCTTCTGCCACTTTTTCGACACACAGGAAGCAGTCTTGGGCGATTGCAATTTTGGAGGGGCAAATGAGCACCAAATTGGGAAATTCCACTTGGGTTGGACATTAGACATCTAGCCCTTTCCAACAAGCCCACTTGTGCCTCATTTTGATGCCGGGAAGTGCCCCAAACGTGGGCCCAAATGCATGCTACGCGTAGAGAAATGGCGTGCTACGCATCAGGGAAAATTGCCAGTTTTTCACCTACAACTCACGAAAACGCAACATTTTACTAGTTTTTACTTTTGGAGGTATTTTTCATCCTCCTTGATGTAATTAATGTAGTTTTATGTTAACATGACGCTTATTTATCTCTTATAGAAGATTCATTCATGAAAAGGCAAAACATTTAATGAATGAATTGGTTTCCTAGCTTATAGAGGCAAGTTGTTTTGACTACCTAGACTCTAGTGCTTTGTTTAGAATTGGTTGAGACAACTCATAAAATGATGAGCTCGACCCCTAGAGGCAAGGAAATGTGTTAGCTTGCCTATATTATGTATATTCTTAGTCATTTTGATGGTTGGAATCTTGGGGTAGCTTGAGACTATATTGTACATATCTTATCAGCATTTTTGGGAAAGGAAAGACCAGGGTTTTGCAGCACTATTTGGGATCCATGTGGCTTTATGTGTTGATGGTTTGTTTCTCTCAGTACTTGTAAGTTGTGTATGTGCATCATTATCTCTATTGAATCTTCTGTTATTAAACAAATGAAGTGTTAAGGTAGAATCCATGAAATCACTATGCTCTGCCTTTAAATTTGTTTAATTTTCTATGTTTCTTCAGTTTAAGGAGAATTCTTGAGACCCCTTGCTCTCCTTAACTCCTCACCAGTCTGATCTATCCATCTCACCTGCTTTAAGGCATCAAAACAATCGCCTTCTTGCCCCAAGTGGACCTCTGCAAAAACTGTGCCTCATCCCCGCACCCAAATTTGCCTTTCCCTTGAATTCAACAAAATTATCAAAACTCAATCGTAAACTCCTTGTAATTCATACCTAGCCTAAGTCAGTCATCAATTTGGTCATCTCGAGCCATTTCGATTATCTTTTGCTGAGTTTGACCCGAAGAGAGCCCTCTCCTGTCCTCGTAGGGCTAGCTACGAGGCTGAGCGTGGTTTGATGTGGCCTTGAGTCTTGCCTTATTTCAGCCTAAGGCAGATTTGAGCGCTAACAAGGCAACATGTTTTCACACATGTATTGTAATGGATGTTTCTTGAAGCTGTGTTTAACACTTGAACTAATTCACTTGTTGTAATAAACATATGTTGATGAAAATGTGTTGTATATGATGTTAACACTGTCTTGCCCTTATAGACTACTCTCTCAGACATCAGACAAACCTTTCACATGGAACTTGCTATAAAAGTCATTGTACTTGCATGGACTAATCTGCTGAGTGTTATATGTGTTATTTTCCCTTGTGTGTTGTGATTGCCGCATTCGTGTGGACTGTTCTGCCAGAAGCTGTGCATGTCCTGTTGTGTTGTGTGTTCCTAACAGTGTTGGGACTTCTCCCAACTGACTTGGACTCATTCTCACCCTCTCCCTCTATGGTGAGAGAACCATTGACACAAGTGACACTTACACTCACCAGGCATGTGAACCTCACTTCTCGGAAGACAAAGTAGACCACTCTCATGTGCTGACAAGTAAGAGTTGATGCAAATCTTTAAGATAATGGAAACCTAGCCATCGTACCGGATAGTACTTCCACACCAAACGATGTGAGGCCTAGTTGGAACTTCATACTAGGGAGTTCCCCTAATGTTGGCGGGTCTAGTACCATCAACATTTTGGTGCTAGAAGGAGGGCCAGAGGACAAGCTGAGCCCATACATCTAGGTTGAATGTCTCACCCAATGAATGATACACAATTTGTGCTCCCAAGGTGTTTCTCTCATTTATTCCTTTATCAGTTATCAATTCTCAATGAGCTTCTCGATCACTTGTCCTTGTTAAAGTTTGATGGTGAGGATAGAACGTCTGTAGCTGAGCACATTTTTTATTTTCTTCATTTCTATGAATCTAATGAAATCAATAGTGATGAGCTTGTTTGCATACTCTTCTTCCTTACCCTTGAAGGTCGTGCTAATCATTGGTGTCATAACTTGCCACCTGCTTCTGTCCATTCCCTTCTCACTTTCCTCAAGGAGCTCCATCAAGCATTCGATGAGTGTGACCACAAAGATGTCTATGAAAGAATCTCTCATTTAAGAATGAAACCTAGTGAATCAGTTGAAGACTTTGCTACCCGCTTCCTTCACCTATGTCATGAAATTTCTAAGCAGTTTGTGGACCTTGATTTCATGAGCCAAGAGCTGAAACGCTTGGTTCATGTCTCCCAAAAGGGTGAGCTTCCTGATTTCCCTTCTTCCTCAACTCTTGTGGATCATGAGACACCTTGTGTCTTGAAGAGGGTTCCTCCTATAACAACCACAAAACTAAGAAATCTATGTAGTGGGTCCCCCCTCGCACCGGTTGCAAACTTGAGAAATCTGCGCAACATGTTCCCAATCCATTTCCTCGGCTGTCTCCCACCCCAATGGAGGAAATTCTAGAATGGTTACGAAAGCCTATGGTGAAAACTCATCCCTCCATTCCGCAAGAGGACATCACCATTCCATCATCTACAAACCATGACTCGCTTAAGCAATCTACTTCACAATCTAGCTGTGCGCACTCTCTTGTTTTTCGAGCTGCTGGCTCAAGTTGGAGTCATGTGCAAGGCAGTCTCATCATACAAGCATAGGAGTAGGCAGTGAACATACAATCAATTCCTCTCAAAACATTGAGCTTCCATTCTTGATTGATCCTCAATCCACAAATCTTGGTGAAACATCATGCACAATCAATTCTTTCGATCAACCTCCAGTATTGGGTTGTCATCACTCCCACACTTATGTATTTCATGATGAATTCCCAAGAACATCATATGATCTATTGTCATCTCATGTACACTCTTACTCAGATCTGGAATGCGCACCGGTCAAAGCAGACATCCATATTGAAGCTTCCTTTGCACTTGACTTGCTTGTGTGTCCTATCATTCACAATGCATCAACATGCGTTAGAGACACTCTGCATTCTCTTGCTTCTTCATCTTTTGAGTTATCTCCTCAATCGACATAAGGGAATGAGGTTGACCATGATGAAAATAGTCTCAAAACACACTACTCTTCATGTGTACTTGTTGTGTAAAGCATTTTCCGCACACACACGGAGTCACATTCACTGTCACACAAGCATCGTCATGGTTGATCAACGATCATTCATGAGTGTCGCACTTATCGCTTGCACTGTCGATCGGTCATGTTGAACATGTGTGTCTAGATGGTTTGGGTCGTTACGTCATCGAGTCTTGTGAGTGTGTGTTCGTATGATCACCTATGCATCTTTCAATCGTTCACCCACTTAATCATTTTTTGTTGAAGTTCTAACGACCAGACTCTTCTTTGACAGCCAGACCATCACCCCACTTTTGACTCGATCTACTATCAACCAGACTAGCATAGAAGCACCAAGCTAGTCTTTTGAAGCTACACTACTCACAAGAAATCAAATCATTTTCCATGCTGACCACCTAGAAAGTTGGTTCTGGTAGTCACCCCGGGACTGACTCCCTTTAAAAATTACGTAGAGGCCACTGACCTCACTCTCTCAACTGACTGAGGAAATTACACATACAAGCCAGACAGACACCAAGTGCCTATCCCTATCTCCTTCAAAAAATTGCGAATTTTTCCCAGTCAGTCATCCGGACAGTTGACCGACTGCTCATCTAAGAAATTGCAAAACATGCCTTCTATTGTCCAGCAGTCCGCTTAGCTAAGAAATTTCACAGAGATGATCAACAGGCCAACTTCCTAGCTTCAATGAAATTTCCCCGCCAGCAACTCCTAGTAGCAGACTGCTAGTTCCCTCTAGGAATTGCGCAGTTTTTGTTGCCAGTGACCCAGCAACCAACTGCTAGTTCCCTATGGGAATTATGCAGTTTTGGCTACTAGTGATCCTAGTAGCCAACTACCAGTTCCCTCTGGGAATTGTGTAGTTTTGGCTGCTAGTGACCCTAGCAGCCAATTGCTAGTTTCCTCTGGGAATTGTGCCATTTTGGCTGTCAGTCTCTTGGGAAGTTCCTCCCAAAAACAATGCAATTTATGCCTGCTGACCCTTCATGTAGGTTGAGTTGCTCCTTTGTAAAATAGCACAAATCTGGTTGTCCTACCCCCATTTCCCATTCATTCTAAAAAATGTGGAGAGCATGCCTGCCTTGCCTTCCGGCAGCTTAGACCGTCCCTCCCAAAATTTGTGCAATTTTTCCTCCTAGTCGAGCCAAACCTTGCATATAGTCACTGCCAACTCAGATTTCCCATCTCCATCACTCAGTGACTCACACATTTTTCATCAGTAGTTCCCGAAGCCATCATCCTGCTTCACAACCTTTCCACCTCTCTCGGTCACTTAAATCCGAAATGATCATGTGTCATGGCAGACTAGGAGGTTTTGAATTTGATGTCATCTCATCATGAGTGACTATAGGTACAAGTACACCAAAAAACATGAAAAGACGATGAATGGGATGAATGAAGGAGCCCATGCAGAAGGACAAGTTCACCAAAAAACAAATGATTGATGCATGGGAAATGAATTAATGTGACGAACATGCACCTTCACGAACAAATGAGCCTATCAAGCATTCCAACATGCATGCAAGGAACAACATGTTGAAGCTTCATCAAGCGAACCAAGGACCATCGAAGACTCCACACACTTTGCCATGCGGAGGTGAAAATTTGATACGCCATGAAGACATCCATCACCCAACAACATTGTAGCTCGACATGCACTCCAACAACATAACTAATGTACCAGCACTGTCATGTCAGGTCATGTCGAGTCATGTCATGAGTCATGTCGTCCATATCTCCACTATGGGCTATGTTTTCAATCAATGTGATGTAACATGGAAGTCCAAGAGACCCACTTGTTGAACAAAGAGTCATGTAAGTTGAAAAGTCATGGAAGTTAAACAATCATGAGGGTAGTCAAGTAGCCATAAGGGTCAGTTTCACCCTTGGTTATAAATAACCCCTCATTTGTACATGGAAGGACTTTTCACATCAGCTCCTCCCATGGAGCCAAGAGAGTCTATAATATTTTCATTGAGGAGTGAGTAGTGGCTCCAACACCCCGCACTCAGGGTTAGTCATGCATGGTGTAATGATGTGTCTTGGAACTTTCACTTGATTCAAAAGCTTGCTAGTAGGCCAACACATTTTCACACATGTATTCTATCTGTTGTAAGGCTGATCTTTAACACTTGTAATGCCCGTTGCTTTAACCTGTGTTCTACATCTAAACTGTTTCATTTGTTTTAATACATAATCTATTAATGGAAATGTGTTGTATATGCTATTAACATGGTCTCGCCCATGCAGATTTCTCTACCGGACATCAGACAAACCTTTCACATGAAGCTTGTTGTAACAAGAATTGCACTTATTCGGACTGATCCGTTGAGTGATATATGTGTTATCTTACCTTGTATGTTTTGACTATTGCATTTGTTTGGACTGCTCCTCTGGAAGATGTGCATGTCCTGTTGTGTTGTGTGTTCCTAATAGTGTTGGGAATGCTCCCAATCGACTTGGAACTCACTCTCACCCTCTTCCTCAATAGTGAAAGAACCATTAACACAAGTGGCACTTACACTCACTAGGCACATGAACCTCACTTCTCAAAGACAAAGCAAACCACTCTCCTGTGCTGACAAGCAAGAGTTGACGCAGATCTTTAAGGTAATGGAAACTGGGCCATCATACTAGATGGGACTCCTACAACAAATGGTGTGAGATCTAGTTGGACTTCATACCGAGGAGATCTCCTGAATGTTGGCAGGTCCAACACTATCAACATTTCTAGCACTAGAAGGAGGGAAACCAGTTGTACATTGTTGAAATTCCCCTCACACTGATTCATCAACCATCTAGTCAAGGCAGTAACTCACACTCTCTCTCACCTAAATGCGACTCTGCAGTTTATTACTCCTCACCTCGCAGAATTGAACACAAGATTTCATATCAACACCTTACCTCTGTCCGTCCCATCACTCACCAGTTCACGAAAGCAATTAGACCAATCCCAAGAATACATGATCTTCCACACACATCTAGGAAGCCAAAAGCCACTCCCAGAGGAGTTGTTGTATCATCGGTGGAAGAAGCAATCCTTGCCACACTTGAACGTATGGAAGAAGCTATTAAAGATAGATAGGAACCTCCAATCTTCCTGCAAGATGATCAAGGTACTCTTGTGATCCTGGGATTGAACTCCGTTATAGGGGCAGAGGGGAAGGCATCAGAGGAGGTGGAGGTGAAGACGAGCCGACAGCCTCAGATCTGGAACCATCAGAATCTGAAGGGGAGGAAGAGGACGAAGAAGATGAAGAGGATGAAGAAGACGAAGAGATGGCTAACCTGGATCTTGAATGGATGACTCAGGGACCACTGGCTCTCCCGACTGTTTTTCACAAGATGCCGAAGCAAGTGGAGGGAATGAACATCAAGTTCAACCTTGATAGCATGGTGAAGGCAGAAGACCACTTAGAAAACTTCTACCTACAGTTGCAGACCCTTGAGGTATGTTATGACAATGTAGCATCTTGATTGTTCCCATGTACTTTGGATGGCTGTGCAGCTGCTTGGTATCACAACCTTCCACCCAACTCCATACAGAATTAGGGTGCTTTCAAACGTATGTTCCTTGAAAAGTTTATTGATGACAAGACCCAAACCATGCTACTCAAATAATTGGGAAGCCTCAAGATGGAGGGTAAATAGAGAGTGAAAGATTTCAATTAGAGGTTTACACGCATATTGAACAAGTTTGCAGCAGACACTAAACCTCATGACTCCATCATTGTTGACTACTACACATCTGCACTGCCAACTAGCATTGCGCAGTTCGTCAAGTGGGTTGTGAGACCAATACTTCTGGAAAAATGCGAGGAGGCTATCACTGTTGAGAAAGACCTACGCGTGATTGGAGTCATCAAGGATGAATAATTAGCAAAGGACTCCAAGAATGCAAGTAGGAAGTCCCTAGATGCTCCCTCAGCCACTGTGTGAGGGTGTTTATGTCTACCCGGACGCTCTTAGGAAGACTGTATGATTGTATTCGGGATTAAAACCACTCATATCTACTCCAAACGCCTAAGCACTCTCTTCTAATTAATGTGTGTGCATCCGAGAATGCCTAAGTTCTCCCTTAACCACTATGTGTGAGTGTCCAGGGACTAATACTATCTGATGTACCAATGAAATCTTGGACCCTCCCTTAAGGCCTCTGTGCGAGTGTATGAGACTTCCTGGACACTCCCTTAGCCACTTTGTGCATGCATCTAGGGAAAAAACTTAGTTATGTTCTTGCGTCTGAGAAATAGAAATCATAGATCTATGCAAGCTTCAACCTTGTGATTTCAGAACCTTGCATGAACTTCATCCGTCAGACCTATGCGAACCAAGACAAAAGAGAAGAGTAGAATATGGCTTGATCAATGTGTATAAATTAGCTTGAGGTCGCTTCTATTTATAGTATTTCATGAGGGCCCACCTGGGGTTGAGGCCAGCCTAACCAATTTCACATGTGCTCAGGGTTGATCCATTCCATTATACATGAATTAATAAAATAATTCAAAAATCAACTTCTGCTTGTCCAAATAGGGTGATATTTAGGTCAATTTGGGTCTTCTTGAAAAGAGGAATTTAATGAAATCATCATCTCAGTTATCTGAGCTATCCAAGGTGTAATTTTACCCTAGTTACAAAAATTAACATAGATAAGTGTCAGAAGTTGTGAGGATCTTGCCACTAAGTCTTTAGGACATCTTTACTGGCTAAGGAAAAAAATTCATACCACATTGAGGTAATCGCTACTTCACACTATAGATTCCACATTACTATCCCGAATGTCCATGTATCTTATGTAAATATACTTTATTACCCATTCAATTATTTTGACAAATGGAAGGATGATAGGGTGTGATGCTACTTTGTGCAACCAATATTTCCTTACATTTTGATATACTTTGTTATCTTCTTCATCTTTAGGGACTTCATTATGAGAAATTCCTAATCAATTCATTTCTACCACTTTATCAACATAGAAAATAGTTTTTGTAAATATTGGGATTGAGATTAGAGAACTTTCGTCTTCTTTGTTGCCTTCAACAATGTCTTTGACTAGTATCCTTGTAGGTGATGCCATATATCCTGTTGAAGAGGAAATATTGAGGTACTCCAAATATATAGCACCTAACATCTAAAATATTCCTAATAAAAAATACTATTAGGAAAATAAAATAAATTTAATGCACTACACAAAGACTAGCCATTTAGTGTGTTGTTGTAGAGGGTATAGGAAAATATTTTGCTAAGGAGGGGATGCGCTATAGAGGCATAATTTAATATTTTATATGGAATCATGGCACAAGGAAAGGAATTAAACTATGATGAGGAAAATGTGTTTTTGCACAAACGAATGGGGGAAGTTAGAGGTTTGTATCCACAACGTAGTGCATATGTGGAAGAAAGAACACATCATAGCATAAAGGGTAAAGAAATGGCCAAAGTAAAACTCATAGTAACAGTTTTGTTTGAAAGAAGCATTACACATGGATGGGTGGTTATCTATTGGGAAAATTCACACTACTGTACAAAAGGTTGTGAGGGGATTGGATTAATCTTGGCACTATTTTGCAACGGTTTGATGGAGGGAAGAGTGTATGCATGAAGAATCACATCAATGCATGCTTTAAGATCAAGGAAGAGTGAAAAAATGGTTGTGTGGAACAATATAGGATTTGAGGGAAAAGGAGAATGCAAATAAAATAATTTTTTTTTATCAATAAGGATTTATAAAAACACAAGGGTATGAGGAACGTCACTAGACAAGAAGTCAAAGAGTTGCGTGAAGGTGAAACAATAAATAAAATGAAATGATAGAGGTGGGAACGAGGACCTACTTGACACCTAGGGTGATGATATGACTCTTGGTGGTAGTGGGAAATCAAGAAACATAGGGCACTCTATGGGGATTTCTTGTGCCGACAATGTAAAGGCATAGGAAAATAGAGAACAGAGTAAGAATGAAATAGAGTCTTGTCTATATGTAATTCTCGTACATGTGAGGGCCTTAGTGTGAATTAAATGCATTGGCATGGTAATACTTTGCCACACATTTAAGGTGGTTTTATGGGGCTTAAAGGTTGTTTTGTGTAGAGGATATTGCATTGGCGAGTTTTTCTTTGTGGTGCACTATGCTAAGGAACAATGTTATATTGTGCTAGCAATTACATTGCGCCAAGGATGAGTGCAGCATGATAGGCCGTAGAAGGATGCACTAAGTAGGTGAACTATATTGTCTTTTCATTTAAACCACTCTTAACTCATTGGTTGAGGGTTAGAAAAATATGTTCATTCATTGAAACACAAAACAAGGGGGACTCCAAATTTTAGAAGTATGCCAAAAATTTGGGGTTGTTGTAGCTACTAAAACAATTGGAAATTCATGGGTAGGACCTTAGCATCTCTAGTTTACTCCTTATTTATGAAGTCTTTTTTCATTAGGAATTATTGATTTGAATCTAAGGGTATTACTAGTTTAGTTTCTTTACCTTTGGTTAGAAGTTTAGTCTCTCCGTTAACTTTCATTGGTCTCAATTCGTAACACATCAATAAATATATGAGTCAAACACCAAAGGGTTTGATAGGAGATGGAGATATTATGGGTATAATTTTAATATTTTTAGAATTAGATATGAGTCTCTGGTGTTTCTCTACTACCCATGGGTGTCCATAGCCATGACAGAGTCATTCAAGAAATCACAAGCATTGCTTCAATAGAAGTGGGTGTCTATAGCCCCAATAAAGTTTCTCACATCACCTCTTTGTGCAGTAAGATTTTCTCATGCCTTTACTCTTTTATTTATTTTTCTTTTCATGAAATTTTGCACTATATGGTCATTCATTACACCAAAGTAGAAGAGGGATCCTGACTTATTTTACAATTAGAGAGCTTATTTTTTGTGCTTCAAAGGCTTTAATATTTTCTAAAATGGATTTTCCCACCCTTGTAGTTTTCCCTCCATCCCTTCTCTAGAAAAGGAGTCAACACATTTAAACACATGATTTCATTATTTTGAGTCTAAATAATTCACATATATCCTATTAAATATTTAGGTTTCACAACTTAGTAGAGTTCCCCATAAGATATAATTCTTATTTTCCATTTGGATGATACTGACCCATAAGATGTTCAAGATTGTACTAGCTAATGGAGATCTAATGTCATCCAATTACTACATAGTTACCATAGTCTTATTCTTAACATTTAATAAAGCACCATTTATCTTTGGATGAAAAATCTATTTATGTACTAATCATGTTCAAAGGTCTAATAGAAAAAAGTGATAATAGACCAAAAGTAAATGTAACCGATGGAACAAAAGAAAATGTGAAAAGGAAAAGTGCAAAAAGTAAAATATGTATAGAGTAGGAACAACTCAAATAGTTGTTATTGAAAATAAAATTTTATGTCTTAGCCATTAACATGGAGGGACTCAATCTCCCTATGTAGGGTTTGTAATCTGTAGGTATGTAGGCCAAGCTTTCAATGGATCAGGAATGGGCCAAGCTACAAGGACAAAAATTTAGTATGTTTTCCCTTGTCCTCATAGGGTTTATCCCATTTCAAGGCAAGGTCACCCACACAAAAATCTTTGTCACTTGTAGCCCTTTTATCAAACCATCACTTAATCCTTTTTTGATGAGAAGATAATTTAGCACAACCATTTTGCCTCTCTTCCTCAAGGAGGGTGTTAATTTGGCTCGACATGAAAGGGAAAGGC
The DNA here is from genome assembly GCA_000404065.3 of Pinus taeda. Classification (NCBI taxonomy): domain Eukaryota; kingdom Viridiplantae; phylum Streptophyta; class Pinopsida; order Pinales; family Pinaceae; genus Pinus; species Pinus taeda. Next base: position 59,993 of record APFE030437841.1, on the reverse strand, counting down.
CTATCATGGGATTCTTGAGAATGATGTAAGGCAGGCAGATAGAGATGGGGAGGCAATATGGCTTCCTTCCCATGTACAAAGAAGCATGATGAAGTACCACGGGATAATTTGGGCATAACTCAGTCAACCCACAAACATTTTGATAAAGCATTATGCCAATTTCCCATAAATCCTTTTGCAAAAATAGGGATTTGACTACATGGTGGGGAGAAATGACCATTACATGGCTCTATAAGGTTAAGGCATGAAATTCTTAATATTTTGATAAAGCATTATGCCAATTTCCCATAAATCCTTTTGCACAAATAGGGATTTGACTGCATGGTGGGGAGAAATGACCATTACATGGCTCTATAAGGTTAAGGCATGAAATTCTTGACGACTTTATATAATGAATAATCTTACTTAATATCTGTTAGTGTCAGACTTTGAAGCCTTCTACCAGTGATCAAATATATTCTTACAAAGTGGTCTTAGGATGTCAAAGTCAAATTTTGTCATTTCAGTGAGTCTTCAAGTAAAATTTGGTCATTAGGTATTAGGTCTAGGATCTGTTTTCACTCCTTCCAAAGTTTTCAAGTGTTGGTCCATGTCACCATTCAGCTGAGTGTACCATCATTCAAAGGGTTTTAATCATCATTTCATGTTCCAATGAGTCATTTTACACCTTGTTCGTGTTTTAGTTGTACTGGGTAAGGCTCATTTCCCTCTCCTAGGGTTTTGAAGGTAATTTCTCTTGGATGGTCAAATAATCTACAAAACTTGTATCCTGATCCTCATACACCTTCCCCTATCCTTAATTTACCTTATTAAACACTTCCCATCACTGTTATCCCTCAAATTCATCCTTTTCCCACAAACCCTAGCTTGCGACAATTTAACAATTTTCTAGGCTAAGCCTGTGTTTTTCCCTTTTGGATCCCTTCCCCTCACTAAATATTTGAAATTTCACCTTCCCCTACTTCCTAACATCCCTCCCTACTTCCCAAATTTTTCTCAATTTTTTAGAAGCCCCTTATCCCCTTCATTTCGACAAATCCCATGTTCCACACATCGGGATAGGTTCTACTCAAATGATGTTTCTGAGCAAGAAAAAATGAATTTGGAAAAATTGAGAGATTTGTTTGTCCATAATAGGACAAGGAAGCAAAACCTCATTCATTTTTTACACAGGTGTCATGGTTTTAGAGAAATGTCAAAGATACAGTTGCCTCAGGAGAATTGATGCACCTCTGGAGTGACTTTAGGAAAATCAATATTTCTCTTGGATTAAGTGTCCAAATGACTTTCTTGATGAGTCAAATGATATCATGAGCTCAATTTGGGGTTGAGGAAGTCATTCAAAAGTTGACTACAACATCACTCTACATTTAGGTAGCCTCATTTTGCATATTTTGACCAGTCTTGGGAGATTTGACTTTTAACAGGGTAAATGAACTTCAAATTAAAAAATGCAAGATGTTTTGGAAAATAGACTCAATATGATTTCCAACGAGCTATCCCGCACCCAATTTGAACACCGTGAAGGCCTCCAAAAGTGGTCTGCAAAAAGGCGTTGTGCACCTGTCAGCTGGCATTGCACATTAAATTGGCGCTACACACCTATTGGGTTTTGCTAGTGTAAAATTAAATTGGCACTACACATTAAATTGGCATTACGCACCTGTTGGGAAAGGCTCAAACTCATCAAACTTGTCATCAAAACACCTCCAAATCTCTTTAATGATTCTTCGAAGTAAGTACAGTCATCCACCTTGCTGAAGAAGATTTGTTGCTTGGTTTATTAAGGTGTGTGGTCTCATCTAAAGCAAACCCTGGTTGTTTTTGAATTTCTTCTCAAAACCTTAAACTGATCACTAAATCACCTCTCATAAGTTGTAAAACATCTATTTTTTCTCTCCTATTCCATTTTTCACCTACTTTCCTAAGTTCCCTCCCCTATCCCTAGTTCATTAGAGCTCATTTCCCAGAACCCTACCCTCCATATGAAACCCTAGCCCTATACACTAGTCCCAAACCCTAACTCCAAAATCCTAAATCTTCACTACTCCTACTTCCCTATCAAACCCTTATCCTACATTCTAAAACACTATTCATCCCCTCATTCCCCTCATTCCCTAAAACCTCCACTCCCTCAAGCACTCACCATCCCCATACACCTCACTTATCTTATCTTTTAAAATCTCTTCATACTCATCTTGTCCCCACCTCATCCCTTCATTCCTCATCAACTACTAGATCATTAAAACCTATGGAGAGGGACCTTAGATATTTTCATCAGTGCCTCAGGAGGAAGGAGGACCTTCAGGACAATAGGAGGTCAAAGAGGCTGAGACCATAAGAGTGCTAGTGTTTGTCTCCTATGGGAGAGGGACAAGGAGGCTTTTTGTTGCTACCAGGCGAGTACTATCTCCACCAGGGGTGGAAGGGGTCTCGCCTTCTTCACTAGACTATAGGCAAATGCTATCTCCACCAGGGGTGGAAGGGACTTTGCCTTCTTCTCCAGCTATACACGATGGCCAACATTCAAAGAGTAAAGACAAAGGGAAAAATAAAACGCATGAAGAGGGCCCTACTGAAGGGCAAGACAAGGATTTTATTTTGATTAAGGAGGATCACTGGTTTGGGCTCTCAAAGTTCAAGACTCAAGGACATGATTATCAAAGAGAAGGAGGCTGAAATACAAGCCTTATCACTTAACCTTGAGAGGGCCAAATGGATCATCAACTTTCTTGAGCAGGAAAACAAGCAATTGACAAATAAGAAAGCTATTATGGAGCTACAAATGATTAGGGAAGATAGGCAAGAGGCAAAGAAAATAAATATCGATATGATCTCCCTTGAGCAAGAAATTGAGAATGGCCGAGAGACATGGTTGGAAAGGGTGAACATTCACCTTGAGAAGTTGTTTGAGAAATCCAACAAAGACAAGAGAATGTTGTGCCATATGGCCTATCACTACCTAACATGGAACAAGATTTGCAAAACAAGGGTAAAGAGGCTAAAAGCTAAGCTAAAAAGAGATTTGAGGAGCAAAAAAGAGCAAGATAAACTCAAGATCTTGGTTGAAGCATCATTGGCCCATCAAAGCACCTAACAAGGATCATTCATAGAAAATTTTGTCATTTTTGAATTTTTGAATTGGAAAAACAGTTTTTCCAATAGGTGGCACTGTGCTTTTATTGGGGGCATCTATTTGCAAAATAGCTTATATATTTGGAATCAGCATGGAAAAATAAGAAAGCTCAGAAATAGTGAGGATTTTTGGACAAGTTCTAGGTCTCCAAAAGGGCAAAAAACATCCAAAAAGTGCCCTCTTGCCACTTTTTTGCCACACAAGAAGCAGTCTTGGGAGAATCAACTTTTGGAGGGGAAATGAGCTCCAAATCAGAAAAATCAATTTTTTTTCCAGAAACTAGATAGGCAGGGCTTTCCAACAAGACAACTTTCACCTGATTTGGACACCGGGAAGGCCTCCAAAACTAGCCTAGAAAAGGCGCTACACATTAAAATTTTGGTGCTGCGCATTAAACTAATTTTGCCAGTTTTGCCTAAATTTCCAGCCTTTTCCTAGTTTTCCTAGAAATTGACTTTTTTCCTCATTTCTTGGTAAATGTATGCATGGTAAATTATGAATTTGATGTAAATATGGATGAAAATACCTCACAGGGTAGATACATCAAGTTTCAAGTGGTTTTGATGATAAATGAATTGGTTTCCTAAGTTTTAGAGGCAAGTTGTTCCACTGCCTACTTTTGTGTTCCTAGTTTAGATATGGTTGAAACCACCCCTCTTCTCATGGATTCGACCCATGATAGCTAACATGATTTGTTTGCTTGCCTATATTATGTACTCTTTCAGTCATTTTCAAAGGTTGGACTCTTGTGGAAGCTCTGAGCTCTATTGTATATCTCTACACCAGTTGGCAAGGAATAAAACCAGGTTTCACAACTATTTTTGTGGGATTCTTGTGATATTGAGTTTATGTATTGTTTCTTCTTTGTAATGAGTTTTTTTGATGTTTTATATGTATCCACATCTCTCTTTCTCTTCTAAAACTAAATGAATCAAGGTAGACAAAATACACTGTTGTGCTTTGTCTTGGGAGTGCATTTGGTTTTCAATGTTTTCAATTGTTTGAAGAGGACTCATAGTTTCTTTATGCCCTCCTCAACCCCTCAGCTATCTTAAACTACCATTTCAAGTCCATTTCTAGGACATAAACCCTTGTCTACCTCGCCCCATAGAACATGCTTGTATCCCTGAGTTGATTTCTCGGACCCAATCTGCCTTCTCCAATTGATCCAACAACCAAACCTTCAAAATCAAACAAAAACCCTAGAGCTACTATACCTAGCCTAAAATCTAATTTCAATTTGATCATATCAAGCTGTAATTACAGTCATCTTAACTGAAATTGACAAGGAGAGAGCCCTCTCCCGACATGGTAGGGCTAGCTACCAGGTTAAGCGTGGTTTCTGGTTATCCTAGGATTGCCTCCCTTCAGCCTGAGGTCGATCTAGGCTCTAATAATATCAAGGTAATTTAGTTTGGATCCTTGCATACTTGTAATCATGAATGATAAAGTTCATTCATCTCCTTGGTCATCTCCTATGTGAGAACTATTGATAACTTCTACTTCGGAAGAGTCAGATGCAAAAGTGTAAATCATGAAATATTTATTAAATTCGAGACGATGTAAAGTAGGGTTTGATGCAATAGCTTCTTTGATATTTGGAAAGGCATATTTTTCCTTTTTATCCCATTGGAAAATTAAATCCTTTTTAATCATATCTTAGAGTGGTTTCAAGATCTAAGAAAAATCAAAGACAAATCTTATAACAAAATTCATCTTCCCCAAGAAATATTGGGTACCCTTTTTACCATTGGGGTATGGTATTTCTGCGATTGCCTTAACATTTCCTAGATCAATAATGACCCCACTCTTAGAAATAATGTGTCCCAAGAAGTTCTCTTTAGATACTGCAAAAACAATTTTCTTAGGATTGAGCGAGCTGACATATTTGCGACAATGCTCAAATATTTTCTTTATATGGTGGATATGATTTGAGATATTTTTTAAAAACATTGTTACATCATCCAAGTACACAACTACATTGTGTCCTATTAGTCCTCAAAAATCTATATCCATCGCGTGCTGAGAACTAGCCCCTACATTTATGAGACCGAAAGGCATATACCTATATGCAAACATACACCACTTGTGTTAGTTTCTATGGCATCAGATGTGTTCTAGACATGCAATTTAATGGAGAGGATATACTACATGAGATCTCTAAAACCCAGAAAATGTTTATGGAAATTCCACCTAGAGATGACTTAATTATATTATGAACCAATTTTTTAATGTTTCCTAAGTCTAAACTTAGGAAAGTTGGTTAATTAACCAGAATTAATTAAGTCAAGGTGAGAATAGTCTAAAAATTCACAAGGATTGACTTCAAGATGATCCTAGCTATCACTTAAGATTTAATCTTGACCATTAGAGTCCCAATAAATGATTATAAGAAGAATTCGAGGGGAACTTAGAGAATACACACCAAAAGTTTGATTTCCTTAGCAGATTGATTTCCAGAGAGCAACAAAATTTTTCAGAGAGATAGAAATCGAAGCAGAGAGTGAGGGGTAGGGACAGTGAGGCTGGAAGAATATTTCCATATCCAGTGAGTGCATTTGACGAAAGGCATAAGTACCACATTGAGGCTAACGCAGGGGCTCCGTAGAAACCTCTAGAGGGCAATTCGATTTAGTTGGAGAGAAGCCAAGTTTTAGTTCTAGAGGCTAGGAAAAGGTTCCAAAAGGCCAAAGACATAGTTTCTCAGCCAGTGGCAGACAGGATGGCTACATGAGTAGCTAGTTCATGTTGAGTATGGTGGATACTGTGCTAGGGTGACACAGGAAAGTATAAAGCTAGTTTGGACAGTTCGCTTGGAGCTATTTTTAGAGCCCAAATTTTCCTGTGGGGTGAGGAAAATTCCTCACTAGAATTTTTATAGTAATTTTCTCTTTAGGATTTCCAGTTGGGCATCCAGATTATTCTTCTTAGAATTTCTCACCATTTCATAATAATAAAAACCCTTTGTTGTTGCATCGATTTTCCCAAGTTGGGTTTTTCTGGGGACATTTTTCCAAAAACAATGGTGTCATTTTTATTGTGTGTGTGTGCTAGTATTTTCCCAACTTCTAACGCTATTTATTTCTATAGTAATTTATTTATGAATTTTTTAGTGTGATTTATTTGATATTTTCCATAGTAGATAGATTGTTGAAATAATTAACAATTAGAAAAATAATTTCTAGTTGTTGCAATAGGATTCCAAATTTGGAATTTTCACATGGTTGTTAGTGGGAGAAACCTCCCTTAGGTAAGGGTTGATAACCTTAATTGATTGAAGGAAAACTATCAACAAGAAGCACTCATTCAAGCAAGAAAACTATGAAAACTACTAAAGTTATGTTTACGAAGAATACCCGGGGGTCCTACGTTTGATGTTGATCCCATAGGTTCCAAAACCTCTACTTCCTCCAATGCGTTCAGACCTGCAACATAAACTAGAGAAGCATATACATAGAAAATATTTCAAATAATGTGCATATTAAACATGTTAGATCATTAAGTATAGATATATAAAGTATGATATGTTAGACATGAATTATAAAAACATGAGATCACAACATTTTAGGAACAAGACAAAGCTTATTTATTGATATCAACAAATAGGAGTGGAAGAATACAACCTGATCTTACCACGGCACCAAAGAACCTTCCTATGTATCCCTCCAGCCCAAGCCTCAAAGATCACCTCAATATGTGAAAAAGGATGTCATATAATGGAAGATGAACATCTCTATAAGGAAACAAGGGTTTCCTATGACTGGGAGTGCAGGAGGCACGGGGAAAATCAACACTGATCTAGGGAAAAAAGGAATATAATTTTCATATCCTATCTCCTTCTATGTTTTAGACCTTCTTGTGAGGTGTATAAATACCACCAAAAATTAGTTGATTTGGTTAGGCCATAGGCTCTTGTAGGTGGGCTTTCAGTGAAACTCGTAAACCCCACTCGAGAAATAGGAAATTTTTTTCTTCATATTTTAAATTATGTACATTGGTTTGGTATTATGGTACCCAAATGTACACACACTTTTATAAGGGGAGAGTCACATATGGAATTTAAAAATCGTTTTTTAATAAATGACCAAGTTTGAATGGGAAAGGATTGCCTAAGGCCATATAAGAGCATCATAACTATAGGAGTGTTGAATAATGCTATAACAGATGCCCATTAATATATGAGGTTAGAAGGGGTACATGATGGATGAAATGTATTAAGTACAAAGATAGATCATTGAGAAGTTGACATGAGATCACCTGATTCCCACCAGCTGAATACCTATAGAAGGAATTAGAAAGAAGACACATGTTTGAGGCAGGCATACTCATGCTCAGAGATAATAAAACATGTCTGTTGATCAAGAAGAAAGTGGATCCATCATGTATACAAAAGTGTACAAAGAATACTGGAGAATGCATAGTGGATCATCTTATCATAGTCACAAAGGAGCGCATTGGAGCTATGTCTCAATATCACATATATAAGAACTAATCAATGATTCTCAAAGAATGTCTCATCACTGATACTGGATAACTGATACTCATAATAGGACCATATCATATAAGGGGAATAATGGTACTATATGAAACTTGGGTGTCAACATATAGAATGTTGCTAAAATGAACTGTAACATATAAGGGTGATTGGATGCAGCGACATAAAACTGAAAGGACTAACAAGTGAACTAGGATGATGACACAACCCGAGGCCTTCACTGATTGCATATGGTACATTTCTACATGATGGGAATAAATAAGATGAAGTCGACCATGTGAAAAATCATTTGATTACCAATCATTGATGTATATTGTTAACAAACATGAGACAACTCACCGATAATGATGATGAGAGTCAAGGTACCCCGGTAAAATCTAACAAGTGCAAAAAATGTGTTGAAGTCAAACAATTGAGATAGTATATAATCAAGAGACATTGATGTTTTCTAATTGTTGATAGTGGAGGAGTTTTCCATTGATGGAAACAAACCCTAAGGTACTAAAAAAAGGACTCTAGATCTTATTCCCAGAGCAATGAGTTGGAGGATGGGAAAATATTTGCTGGAAATAAGGAATTAAGGCATCCCACATCAACTAGCATGAGTGTAACCCATAGGCTAATAATTTGGAAGAACTTGGATGGAAAGACATGAAGTAACCATTCTGAAGTACATTTCCTGTGTACACAAGATGTGGCTGGTGCATGACAGAAACCCTTTGAACCAACCAATAATGAAATCTGGCACAGACACGAGGAATCCACCAATAGGTTCAAATGGAAACTAAGGTATTGCATGAATCCAAATGTGTGATAATTTAAGCTGATTTCAAACACAAGGGAAATCACTCAGGCAAAGATCCATGATACTGATCGATGTTGAGAAAAAGGTCACCTATCAATGATTTAAGTAGGGCTAGGGTGCGGCTCTAGGCCTACTCTCAGAGAATTTTTTTGGATTCGATAAGAGAAGACCCACTAGCAAGAAGTCAATTGATACCTTCTTAACCAACATGAGCAAAGGACCAAATAAATGATGTGATACTGAAGATAACTTTGACAGACCGAGTATGGTCGAGTGAAAATGAGTCAAGAGACACCATAGATGGCCGACATAGGTTAACTTCCCTTGAACAAAAGAACAACTCATATGTGACTATATGGTAGCATAAGATAACTTTGTATAAGTTTGCAATATAGGAGGCATTACAAAACTCCCCATACGATTGGAAGAGATAACTAACTAGAGGAGGACTGACTCGATAAAAAGGTTATGTCTTTCCTAAAGTGAAACTAAGTCCCATCCCAAATGGAGGCAAAAATTGTTTTGAGTGCTGAGTTCAAGGGCGACATAATTGACTCTTGCTTCCATCAAGTATGTAAGTACATGTAACATTCCCACTCCTTTTGGAATATATAACTTTTTTGTCTTTTCCATATTTAAAGCCTAAAAAAGAATAAAAGAATTCCTATAGTACAATGGAAAGAATGAGTGTCCAAAAACAGATGCTCTAGTTCCTGGGGATGGTGTTAGGTAAACTTGACTTAGGATAGAGTCAAAGTTGACCAGGTTAAACAATGATGGTTTTGGGGCACATGGTATTGTGCACCCATAATATTCTGCCCATGGTATTATATGTAATGGAGCTTATAAAAGGCTAGAAAGACTTCATTGTAATGCAAGGCCTGGAGGTGAGCAGTGAAGGCTCACTTAGTCGGATTGGCCAAGGATAATGAAATCTCATTATGGTTTGGTTTTTCCTCGAATTTGGGGTTTTCCCAGATAAACATGTGTGTTTATGTGTTTATGGTTGTTGCTGGTTATTTTTATATTTATTCCTCTCGGTAATTATTTATGTTATGCAATTAATTTCTTAACAGATGGAACATTCCTACCCTCAATGCAAGGTAGTGAAATTGGTCATCAACACTCAAAGGGATGTTATTTCCAGGGATGAAAGGTGTCAAGTCACAGAGGAAAATGAATGCATGGTTTTGAACTTGTAGAAAAAGTCATGGTCAAAAGTGGCTTATACACGAGTCCAAATGAAGTCAGCTTAAGGCCAAAAGGATACAAGTAGTCAATATGCAATGCAGTGATACAACTTAACACATGGGAGAATCTAGGTTATAAAGCAAGAAAAATAGCAAAGAAGAAGAGAAATGAGGCTTCATTGCAGGGTCATGGTGAGACTAAAGAGGACTTTAGAGTCTAAGCATTTCTTGCAACATGGAAAACATATGCTAGAGAGGATCTAACTAAGAAGCCCATGTAAGGAATGGCTCTACCATTATGTTATGATTTTTTATAACGGTGAGTGAAAGTGGTTGAAAACCATAAAATAATGGGGTCGACCCTATGAAAAAATATCGCAATATGAGGTTAAAGTGGATAATGCAACGGAAAGTGATATATCCTAACCTATATTCCAGTAACGAAAATGATAGCTTCTACAATAGGTTTGTGGTCATGGAGTTGAAGTGTTGAAAAAACATCTTGAAGTCTTCACTTACCCTGGAAAAAAAAACAACATTCCACAACATTGCAAGCCAAAAATTAAAATTTCATGAAATAATAAAAGTTAAAAATATGAACTTTTAAAAAGTGGGTTTTTAAAATTTAATTATAAAAAGACATTTCTACTCACCATAATTCATTTTGACTTGCAAGTGTTGAAAGTTTGAGAGTTTGGGAGAAATACTTGGGCATCCACAATCGACGATTTCCGCCACCCATTTGTCAACCAACAGATTCTAGGTAATTTTAGACTTGATTTATCATTGTTTTGTGTAGTTTGAATCAATTCCCATGATTTTTCACCATAGGGATTTTGATTTAAAATTTTACTTTTGTTGGTACACAAGTTGAGATTTTGAAAGTTGTGTATAGAAATCCCTACATGAAAGTATGTAGAAGAGAAATCGCGTGTGCACATGGCTGTATTTTAGAAAAGATGCATATACGCAAGCATATTTGAAAAAATCAAAATCTAATGGATGAAAATTTCTCATATTGCAAGATTTCAATCATTTGGAAGCAAAGAGAGCATAATGAGGTTGATAATGAGGTTTTAGGATATCCAGAGTCATTAAATTCTTTAAGAAATTGTGGATTTCTCAAATTTTATATGATGTCAAACATGAACACCCAAACTTGGTTGCTAGAAATGCTTGTCCACTACCGGGACCCAGACCAAGAGGTCTTTATGATATATAAAATAACCTTGGAAATAACTACAGAGGATATTTACTTCATTATAGGGATTTCCCAAAAAGGGGATGTAGTTGATATAAAAGATAGGGCCTAAGGAGGCCTAACTATTTCTTATTACATAGACCTCTACTACAGAGAAGGAACTGAGAAAGTCGTATCTCAAATTCCAATAAAAAATGTGAGAAGCTTTCCAATCAAAATCATTCTCTTTACCATTGTCAAAGTGGAAGTCTTGGAAGCTCTACACCAGGCCTCTCGACCAACCATGTTCTTGGAAGTAGAGTGCCTTTGACCCAAAGTATTTGACTGGTGCACAAGCCTCCTGACTTGCATGAAAAAGTAACTAACTTCAGTGAGATGAGGGAAGACAATTTTTTTTGGCTATGGTAGCATACTTTGCTTCTTCTTCTTTGAGATAGTTCCAGCACTTCGACCTAGGGTGTCTATCACCATCAACAATCCTAGAGATTTGAGGATGATCAGATGGTCAGATCTGATCAGGCAACTAGGCGAGGTCGAGGTCACCCGAGCATCATTCGATGATGAGTTCTTCATTTGGTGGGAAGAAAAAATCATAGCTATAAAATACTATACCTATGTAGTGATAGACTATCGAGATGACCCAAATCTGGCCCTTCTGGAGGGTGCTGCATGGGGTGACATGGGTAAAAAAGTTTTAAATTTTATGTTATTTGATTTATTTTATTATGAATATGATATTTAAGAAGTTTTTTTTTTTCTTCGCGAAACAAAAATCTTACCAAATTATTTGATCATGATGTAAATGTTGGACCAGTGAGACCTGAGGGTCTGCCTAGACACAAGCATCATGGGAGAGATGCAGAAAGAGAAACACCTGAGACTGAGAGAGTCTTACATACATTGCAGAGGAACTTGGAGGGTCTAACTCGCTAGGTTCCAATGGAAGCTATAGAGGACCTCTTTGAGGATCTTCAAAGGTGGGTGGTAGGAGCACCACGAGAGTGGATATAGCCATTTCGATGAGTGGCAAATGCCACCATCCACTTCCATGATGAAAATCTAGGGAAGGGCCCAGAGAATTAGGTTTTAGATGACTGATCGTTTATGGACATGATCAGGCTTAAGCCCTAATTGTGTAGGACATTTGTCCACATTTTGTAATATTTTGAACATATTATTCCTATATAAATATAGACAGTTTCTCGATGGTTTGATCATATATACAAATTGTTGGAGTATCCTTCCAATTGTTAAGTCCTGATGCAAAGGCACTCAAATATATTGGTAGTCCTAGAAGGACAGCAATTACGAGCTCCTTTTCTGGGACAACTTCATCTATTGCTTGGAGTTCATCTCTGATACTAGATATCCTTATAAAATATGATGAAACCATATCATTTCTCATCTTAATAGTTCTTAGTTCATCCTTTAGGCTTCCTATTTGACCAGTGTTCATTATTGTGAATAACTTGGAGAGAGCCTCATACGTTTCTTGAGAAGAATTTATGTTGGATACATATGGTATTCGGCTATCCTTAACTCCATCCACTATAAGGTTCATAGACAAGATTTTGATTTCTCTAAACTTTTCATTTTTTGCTTCACTTGATTCATTTGTAGGCTTCTTAGGTTTTCCTTGAACGAGATCTAGAAATTTGTTCTTTTTTAGAATGAAGTCTATCCTCTTTTTCCAAGACCTATAGTTAGAGGCTCCTTCTATTTTTTTTTCCCTTCATTGAGTTTGACATAGTTCCTATAGATGGTAGGCTTATCTCCTTATATAATCCCATTTAATGACCTTTTCTTGATTTTAGTTTTCCTCAATAGATCTTTTAACCTGCCTTTTTCTTCCTTCTTCACCTCAACTCTGATACAATGTTAGAAAATCAGAACAGAAGAAAGATTTTCACTTTTTTTGAGAGAGAGAGAGTGGTTCACAGACACCCTGGTCAATGGGTGGCGCTACATCCACAGAAAAATGTGGGTTGATGCCCCTCAGCCTACTGCAAGACCTTACCCCAAGGGCTTTGGGGAGAATGGACCCTTAGACCTCCCGATAGCAAGGCACTGATTTTGACCAACTGAGTTAACCCTTGGGGCTTGAAAGAAAGAAAGCTTTTCTCTTATTGATAATTACCTGTGATTTCTTTGAATTATTATTATCTTTCTTACATTATTATTTTATATTATTTCATTAACCAATTACGAAAACCAAAACATGAAGATCAAGGGCGCCAGATGTAGGTGCACAGCTATGGAAATACCTCTATATAAGGGAAAACCCAGTCGAGAACTGTTTTTGGGAAAACTAGTGTCTTTTCAATCGACTAGCACTCTAGGTTTGGCAGCTATCATAGAAACAACAGTTCAAAGTATTTCAACAATTTCTTTTATGCACAATAGATAAGAGAAAGATGAGTGGACCAACCTAGAACTTCCACTTAATCTTTTGCTCGATCTTTCTCCCCCTTGATAGAGCTTGCAACTCCTCTCCGTACTTATCCCACTTGAAGAGTAACTGTAGAAACACAGTAGCAAAGAACCATCAAAGCATCTTGATCTTTTGTAACATAAACACTACAGAATCAGATGTATAATGAACATACAATGGCATTCACAAGTAATAACATTCACAAACGCACAATCATATGGAAGAAAAGTTGAAGAACTTTATTAAATAGAAGGGAGAATTACAACCCAGTTATCTGATCCATCATCATCCCCCCAGCATCAATCCCTCTTCACCTCATGAAATAACAAGATCATACCAACAATACAATTCTCTTTTACTCAAATACAAACTATCAGCGCTTCCTTGCAATTCATAATATTCTAGCCTCCAGATCTCTTAGATGAGGGATCCATTTATAGATGTGTGCAAGGGTGTGATTCATCTATGGGGTTTGATTAGTGTTATTCCACTTGTTGCATTTGGTTCCACTTGGAGATTTCTTGGATCTCTTACTCATCCCTGGATGGATTCAGAGAGGCAAGTCTCATAAGAGAAGTTTCTAGAAGATTCCATGAGCATCCACTTAGCAAACTGTCTCATACATTTGTCCATCCTCACCCATCGCACCCTATAGAAGGCTTAATCAATATGCATCACACCTGGATAGTGTAGAAGTCAGTATGCATCGCACCCTGACAGTGGAGAAGTCAGTATGGTCTAGTTTAGGCCAATTCTGGATGGTTTCTCAGGTGGAACTTTTGGGGAATGATGTAATCAGATGACCATGTTCTTTTAGGGTATGAAGCAAATATTTTAGGGATTGAAGAGCCCTAGTTTATTGACATATAATATTAGGGTTGAAGTGCCCAAATATGTCTATAACATTTGCCCCCTAAAGCATGAAGTCATAAATCTTGATGTTGGGTGAAATGCTTTATCATGAGGATCTGAGGTTTCGAACTAGAAGGTGACTTGTATAAGATACAATATAATATATCATCATAATATAATTTTCATGATCTAGCTGAGGCGAGCATTCCCATGCTCAGCTTTATAAATTCATTTCATGTACATAGAACAAATAGTCGTCTACAGTCGCAGATTGGTGATTCTTCGGATGTAGAGTCATTATCCTTGGCTCGAATGACCATTTGTGGAACTTCTTGTGTACATTTGATGTATTTATATCCCTAAATACTTCGTAGCCAAAATGGATGAAACTAGATCTAGGGTCTTCAAACTCATTCAATCTTCGCCCGATGTACAAGTCAATCCATGTGAAGAGATGTTCTAAAGTCAAACATGGAAAGACATCGCCTGATTACTAGCCAGTAATGTGAGCTGTTAACAGGAGCGAGAGGAATCACCGATAATGATAATAACCCTCAAGGTACTACAGTACAATTCACGTGGTGTGAATTTATGATCTGATGTCAAACACTACGCAAAATATTTTGGTCAAAGGCCATTGATGTCAACTTGTTGTCGAAAGTGAGAAACCTGCCATTGAGGCATGCAAACTTCTAAGCACTGAAAGGGGTGTTTCTAAGTCAACTTCTTGGATAAAGAGCTGATGTTGGCAAGAAGAAACTCATCATAGGAGGGCCTTGATGTATCCCATATCTACGACATGAAACGAAACAAATGATTTCTAGAGGTGAAAACAATCTGACGACACAAGGTTCAGGAATGGCGGTCATGAAAAGATGAAGGTTGGAGGTATTGCACTGGATGAAGCATTAACTGGATTGTGGTTTCCCAACTAAATGAATTCTCTTGAACACATCGGTGACACTGAGATGGATTGGTAGCATTAACCCCAAAATATGGATGGTGTGGAAGACTAATGGTTAGATGACTGGTGAATGAAATAACCCAACTTGACTCAATAATGGTGATGGAGTGAAATTGTCATGTTCAAGAGCAACCTGCTACCATAAGTTTCTTCAAGTTTCTTCCATTTTTCCCCAGTCATTACTGACCAGTACCTCTTTATTTTTTTCAATCATGAGGAGGATAACATATGCTTGTTCTATAATTTTCCCTTCGGGCAAACCTGTCGCTATGTTTTAATGAGTTTAGCAACAGTGAAACTTGGTCTTGTCTAGAATGGACAAGTTTGTCGCTATTGTTTTAACGAGTTTAACGACAAGGATAACTCGGTAATTTTCATGTTTAGAGAGTTTGAAAAGGGGACAAAAAGAAGACTCCATAAGTTTTTTTCATAGAATAATCCCTTAAGTCCAAAAAAGGATAAAATAATACAAAAGGGATGACTTTTCTGATCACTTTAATGAGCCGAAAAAGACAACCGCTCGCACTTTTTCGTAGGATAATCCCTCAGGTCTGAAAACGTATAAAATTATATAGGAGTGATGACATTTCCAAGCACTTTAACGAGATGGAAAGGCCAATTGCTTGACAATCGTTTCATATTTAATGAGTCTGAAAGGTTTAAAGGAGACTCGATTTTGAGGAATGAGTGGTGTCTGGGGTAGCAACTGGTTCTGAGTAATCTTGGAACTTCTCGAAACATGGTGAATTCTATGAAGAGGTTGGCTAACAAGACCACTCATCGCAACTGTTCATCAAAAAGGGTAAACAACCAAGTGGAAGTGTATGATCGGCCAAAAGAATGGGGTTGATGGGAGGTACACAACCAAGGCTCAAAAGGCTGATAGTCATGGCAATTACAAAGGTTAATTACTCCAGCTGGGTTCATTTTTTAACGATCTTGAACCATGGGGGAACTATGCTCGGTGGTGTGTTTATTTTTTAATGAGCTTAAACCATGGGGAAACTATGCTCAGTGTCAATTTTTTTTTTGTTTTTATGCAAGATAGAAACGACAAAATTAAAAAAACTAGAAGAGACAAAACTAAAAAGCTAGAAATGACATAGCTAAAAAGCTAAAAAATGAAATTGAAAAAAGGTTTGCATGCCCCCAGAATAATGAAAAGGAGAGTCTCCTCTATCCATATCGAAATTTTTGTGGTTAGGTAGGATGGTTTCGTCCACAGAATAGACAAAACACTTCATTGGCTTCGTTCGCAGAATAGACAAAGGTGAATGGTGTGTCAGACTAATCACATAACCTATAGGTTTCATCCGCAAAATAGACAAAATTCCTTGGCTTCATCCACAAAATAGATGAAGGTGAATGGTGTGTCAGACCAATCACATAACCTACAGGGAAACTTACCTTTTCAACTAGGTTTGTCCACAGAATAGACAAGGGTGCTTTCCCCCTAAGCTTCGTTACATTCACCAGACTACTTCTGGCAATCAGGTGGATGGAATGAAGGTTTAAGAGATACCGTCAATGCAAAAGAACCATTTAGGAATGATGATTGACTTGGAGCTATGCTTGAACTAGGAAATGAAAACTATTCAATGGTGATAATCTTGCCTTCATGCAGGAAACACATCACTCAGAAGAGTTTTGAAACAATAGCTTCTGTGTTATAAACATAGTCATGTCCAAGGAGTAGATTGTAATCTAATGGTTCTGGGACTACCATCACGTTTAGTTGAATGGTTTTCCCTCCCAAAGTGTTCGGTAACTTAGGAAGGATCCTTAACGGTCGACTGGTTCCTTGGTTAAAGCCTAACAGATTTTGTGTAATAGGTGTAAGCGATGGAAAACCAAGCACTTTCCAAGAAATTGAGGAAAGGATACTCACTGATGCACCTTCATCTATGATAGTGCCAGACACAATCATTTTGTAAACTTGTACTATGATCCGGAAAGGTACATAAGAAGGAAGGCGAGATCTTGCTAGTCAATTCCAATCAAAGGAAGTGACTAGACTACTTGGAGGGGGTACTGAATAAATGGGAAAATTAACCCCTTGATTTACAAGAACTGGGGTATTTTCCTCCTGTTGTGAAGGAACGGGCGGATTGCTCCCAAGTTCGTCGGACTCTAAAGTAACAAAAAGAATTTGAACAATATCATTCTCACTCTCTTTGGGAAGGGTATAACACATATTTCATTAAAATTGGAAACATTTTATTACAAGCACAATACCATAATTGATTTTTTTGGTTGTTTTGAAATTCTAAATTCACTATTTAATTCCAAATTTAATGAAATATGTGTTGTATGATCTTTTGAAGGTAGAATTGGGTCAACTAACACCTTGAGCTGTTGGCTTTGGTCGGGTATGGACTCATGAGATTCACTTTCAGAGAGATTGGTTTCGACCGATGGTTGATTTAAGTCAATCAGTTTTTCAACTAATTAATGACTTGGGGAGAGTTTCTGGTAACCAATTGGAAGTCACTGCGGTGAAGCAGGATGCTTATCCAATACTCTTTTGGCTTCATCCGAAAAAGGAAAACTGTGAAGGGTATGGTTCCCTTCACATAACCTGCATGGAAATTTGACCTTTCCTTTCTGTCCATGAACTTCACTATTACTAGTTGATGGTGTGTTATCAACATGATCACCAGAGGTTGATGACACCGGGTCATGCGAATGGGGGGACCATTCTCTCAAGATCCAAGGAAAGCATAGCAATCTCAATGAAAATGGTCTCCTCTACAAATTATGCATGGAAATCTGGGTTTTGAAAGTCTAGTGTGTGGATTTTCACCAAATGATGCATGGTTGCCCCCTTGCTGAATAGGCTTCTTCTTCTTCTCCTTCCCTTTCTTCTTCTTCTCAGTCACCTGGTTACTAGCATCGCTACTTTCACCAAGCGAAGAGGAAGAAGGGGAGGGAGAAACAAATGAAGAAGAAGGTGAAGGGTCAACCTTAGTATCAACTCAATGCTGATTCGATTGCGAAGGAATCATGGTATTTTGAACCACAGAATTTGAGAATAGCCATACTGGTAGGCCAATTGTAATTCCCGAGAGGGACAATGTGGCCATATACGCAGCACCAAAATTTCCCTAAGAAGAAAAAGGACTAGGATTCCCCTCAAAAGGGATTCCTTTTGGTGGATCCTAGATTTGTCTCCATATATCTCAAACTAAGATCGACTAAGGAACAAGGGATGCTATTCCAAATTCAATGAATTTTAATGACGCTTTGACACAACTTTGCTTTTTCAATTTTTAAGAGTCGAGAAAAAGCTAAAGATGACTCTAGTCCCCTTCGAATTTTAATGAGCTTGAAGTGACAAGTGTTCAGATGGACCTTTTCTTTTAAAGAGTCAAAAAGGAATGAAAGTGACTACTCTGGAAAATCTAGACAGAGGGATTACCAAACCAATCGCAAAACTGCAATATACACCTTGGTGATAAATTAAAGAGAATTACCAAGGACTTATGTACGACAGTCAATCTTCCTGAATGTTGTGTTCAGTGCATTGCGATCGATAGGGCAGCAGACGTGGCTTCCTGTGGATAAAGGATATAAGCCTATTGTGGTCTCCCAATATATACACGACGGTACGGGGAGCACAAATACATGCTAGCACTTGTCGTATCAAGGAGGAGGAATCACCCAACCTTCGATGAAAACGATACTTACTAGTTTTTACGACGCCGGAACACATCTCTAGCCTAAACCTATAGATGTGTTGTGTTAAGTTCCAAGGCGTTGTTAGGTTCATTGAGATTTATTTTAGAGTTGATCTTGTTTAAAGTTTTCCTTTTAATGGTTCACCGTGTGATGTTGATTTAAAATTCCTAAAATGTGATCTACAATGATAAAGAATTGTTGTTTATTTTGAGTAATGAAAATCCTAGCTACTAAGGAAAGAGGATTACAATTCTTTCAAACAAAGAGCAAAGAGCACACACTAATGCACTTTCTTAAATCGTTTTTCACACGCAAACTAAATGCAATTGAAAATGCATGTATTCGTTTTCCGTTCCCCTTAATGTGAAAAATTCCCAAAAAGGAAAACTAAGTGTAGCAAAGATCTGAAATATTTTACTCAAAGCGACATTTTCGACAATTTCTTTTTCAAAATAGAAAGGAAGACTAAACGACACTTTTCAATTTCGAATAGAAAATGCTTTTGACACTTCGAATATTAACAAATCAAATCAAATACATGACAAAAAGTTCAATTGACTATCCAGGGAGGGAAGAATCCATGACACTTCTCTTTTTGACACAAAACGACAGTTACGACACTTTTTGTACTAAAGTGATAGTTCGATCTAAGCAAATTTTCGACAAAGGATTGTAAATGATGGAAAAATACATAAAAACATTTACTAATTCTAATCAATGGAGGCTGATCGATATGATGCAAGCAGGCTTTAGTAATGAGGTACTGTTCATAAGCAAAAAAAACAACTAAACAAAACTAAAAACAAGGACAAAAACCCCAAATTTCTAGAATGGAAATAGTTTTAGTGAGTCATCGCACCTGGGCTTCACAGGAATAGGGATGCATCGCACTTTACAGACTCAGGAGGTGCGATGCATACTGGTTGATAGTGACAAATAGTGCGATGGGCCAGGGAGCACAACTGAAAAGGGTTTTGGCTCAAATTTGCAGCTATTTTCTATGAGTTAAGTTGAGCTATGATGGACAGTAAAGAGAGAAGTACAAAGGAATGACTTGAGAGGTTACTGGGCTACCAAAAGGGAATCTAGAATGCTTGTAAGTCAAATGTTTAATTCATAAACTAAACCAGAGATTGACTAAAGCAACATTCATCTACTATGCAATTGCAGAGCAAGAGAAGTTCGAAGGCTACCTGGTTGACTTTAGGCTCTGTCTATAGTTTATAAAACAAACAATAACAACTAGCAAACATCTATTCAGTCCCCAACGAAGTCGCCATTTTGTTTCTAGGAAAAACATTGTCTTTTCAATCGACTAGCCCTCTAGGTTTGGCAACTACCCTAGAAATAACAGTTCAAAGTAATTCAACGATTTCTTCTATGCATAATAGATAAGAGAAAGATGAGTAGACCAACCTGGAACTTCCACTTAATCCTTTTCTCTATCTTTCTCCCCCTTGACAGAACTTGCAACTCCTCTCCGTACTTATTCCGCTTGAAGAGTATCTGTGGAAACACAGTAGCAAAGAACCATCAAAGCATCTTGATCTATTGTAACATAAACACTACAGAATTAGATGTATAATGAACATACAATGGCATTCACAAATAATAACATTCACAAGTGCACAATCATATGGAAGAAAACTTGAAGAACTTTATTAAATACAAGGGAGAATTACAACCCAGTTGTCTGATCCAGCATCATCCTCCCAGCATCAATCCCTCTTCACCTCCTGAAATAGCAAGATCACACTAACAATACAATGCTCTTTTACTCAAATACAAACTATCAACACTTCCTTGCAATTCACAATATTCCAGCCTCCAGATCTCTTAGATGAGGGATCCATTTATAGATGTGTGCAAGGGTGTGAGTCATCTTTGGGGTTTTATTAGTGTCATTCCACTTGTTGCATTTGGTTCCACTTGGAGATTTCTTGGGTCTCTTACTCATCCCTGGGCGAATTCAGAGAGGCAAGTGTCATAAGAGAAGTTTCTAGAAGATTCCATGAACATCCACTTAGCAAACTATCTCGGGCATTTGTCCATCCTCGCCCATCACACCCTATAGAAGGCCTAATCAGTATGCATTGCACTTGGCTAGTGTAGAAGTCAGTATGCATTGCACCCTGACAGTGGAGCAGTCAGTATGGTCTAGTTTAGGTCAATTCTGGATGGTTTCTCAGGTGGAACTTTTGGGGAATGATGTAATCAGATGACCATGTTCTTTTAGGGTATGAAGCAACTCATTTAGGGGTTGAAGAGCCCTAGTTTATTGACATATAACATTAGGGTTGTAGTACCCAAATATGTCTATAACAAGAACTCTTCCTTCAAGTATTCAAATTAGATTTACCAAGACCCTAGACCAACATACCTTCCTCCTTCACCAAGTCAACCCTCACGTTGTTCTTCCAACTCTCAAAGATCAACTGCAACAACACTACATCAACATTACTTCAATACTGCATCAATACTGCATTAAAGACATATTTTCAACCTACTGCATCAAAATTTTGGCCTAGCTTCAAGACTGAAATTTTAGAGCTCATGTAGCTTCAATTCATTTGAGACAAGAGAGAGAGAGAGAGTTTCAACTTCCTCAGCAAGATAATGACCTCCTTCTCCTTTACTATCCCTTTCCTCTTCTTCCTTGGAATTCATACGTTTTACTGCTTCCAACTTATGAAATTCGAACTTGTTGAGTGTTCTCTTCCAAATGAGTCGAATTGTTGCTTATATATAGTCCTTCTAGGTGATTGAATTCTTCCTTTGAGGCCAACTTGACCTTCGTTGAGACTGACTTGGTGGAGGAGATCTAATTGACCTAATTTACATTAAAATAATTATCTTTCTGACAAATAATTCCCAAGAACATTTCTTTACATTGTGACATGGACAAGGATACTTGGCATAAACCCTAGAAGTCTTCAATGGATTATTTGACCTAAAAACAATTGACCCAAGCATGATACCCATGCTTTAATAAGTCAATTTATTTTTCTTTCTTTTGATAAATCTAATACATCATGACTCAAATACAATTATGAAAACCGACACTAGTTACATTCTTCAACATTGTGCACTATATTAGCCCACAAGCTACAAGTAATACTCCTTTGTACTTAGAGACATTTTCTATTCAAAGAAAGAGAGTGGAGCAACCTCATCTTCCAATTGTGTTTTTCTTCCAAAAAGGTTTCCCATGTTATAACTTGTGTAAATTCTGTCTATGAGCTTTTATTTTATTGTTATCTATTTTCTACATAATTTTAATTCTCATGCATACACTATTAACAATAATCTACAAATCTATAAATCTAAAGAGAAATAAAATTGTAATAGATTAGCTCTTAGATTTTTAAGTATATTTTATCAAATCTATTGTGATGAATTATGAGTGAAATATCCACAACAATTTATAGATCACTTAAAGTTAAAAATACTAGCTTCTTTTTGTTATGTTGAAATAAAAATATTTTTTTTAGTTAAAATTAAACTTAAATTATCATTATTGTTATGTATGTCCGAACCTAAAATTTTATCAATATTATTACATATACATATAACTTTAAATTGTGATTTTGAAACCTAATCAACTTTTACAAATTATAAATTGCTTTTCAATCCATTTTCATTTATATTTAATACTTTTAATTATAATTAACTAATTAATATTTCTTCCCTTTTGAGAAAAATATATAGTGAAAAAAAATTAGGACACTTAATAATATAAATGATTTCATTTGACAAAAACAACTCAGTATATAATTTTGGCAGTTTGTCTATAATGAGACTTTTTGAAAGCCTTTTCCGATGGGTTTTTCCGGTCAAAATCCGGCAGCAATTTATTGGAATCGCAAGTTTGATAGCTAGTTTCTGCACAATCAAAGCGTCCCAGGGGTTTTCAGGGTGCTGAATCCAAATATGCAGTTAAAAAACCATTTTAACTGCAACAAATCAAGATTTAACCTCAATTTCTTCCGCCGGATTCCGTCATCGGAATCTCCAAAAAATCACATTATAGACAACTCCTATAATTTTATTTTTTAAAATTTAAAATTCATAACATTTAATCACTAAACTAATTCACTAACTAGAAAAAACAATATTTATCATTAAATTACTTATTTTATTTTTTATTTTTTATAATACTCATTCACACTTTAAAATACTGTTACAAAAATCGTTTATTTAATTTTTAATAATACCCACTCACACTTTAAAATACACTTGTAAAAATCCTTAATTTCTACGATGGTTGATCTTCAATAAGAAAATACCATATTTTCATAACAATTAACCAATGAGAGTAATTCATTAAACAATATAAAAAAAAAAAAACAAATTCTTCAAATTATTTATCTAATTTTTAATAATTCACAATTTAAAATACCCTTATAAAAATCCTTAGTTTCTACATTGGTGGATCTTCAATAAGAAAACACCATATTTTCTGAGCAATGGTTGACGCTAATTGCGAGTTATCATATACAAATGATAACTTTGACCTAGTGAAAACATAGCTTATAAACTTTTAACATTTAAAAGACTTTTTTAACCTTGTTTTACGACTTTCATGGGCCATTTTGAAAGGTCTCACTTCTTTCAGTGGTCGTTGGGACAATTATTGAGTTTTGTGATCTTATAAACTTTTAACATTTAAAAGACTTTTTTAACCTTGTTTTACGACTTTCATGGGCCATTTTGAAAGGTCTCACTTCTTTCAGTGGTCGTTGGGACAATTATTGAGTTTTGGTCCATCACAATGAGAAGCCACACGTTTGACTTTATTGATACGAAGACACATAGCTGGTCAAATTTTCCTCATTTTCACGTGAACTACGACTCAAGGAGGATGCTTGGTTGAAAGTAAGCTTGTTTGTATTGACATCTAGATTCTCCTTCATAGAATTTTGGTGTATTTTTCACATATGTTTTCTATTACTTTATAAGTAAAATGATTAAAAAACAAGGTGCATAGCTGATATTCCCTACCACTTAATTTTATCTTAATTTAACTATAAAAATTTTGAAAATTTTGAACGAGTTTACACATTTATAGAGAGAATAAAAATTAATATAATTAAATAAAATAAAAAAACACAATTTTAATATTAATATAAAATAATAAAATGAAAATAATTTTGAATTAGATTTATATTTGATTAGATAAAAATAATAAAAACACAAATACAATTCTATTTGTAGATGGATTTCTAATAAACTTTAAATTTATACTTGTTTATTTTGTTTTGTGATCAAAATATTTTACTAAATTATTGTAGAAGAGAATTAGAGGACATTGTAATTTATTTATCTTAACATATCCATTCTTCAATATACATAAAGATTGTTTTATCATTTCTTTTAAATATAATCATGAGATTTATTAACAACCATTGAAATTATTTTATTTTTCACTTTCAACCATTTTTTTTTGTTGTGAAAGATGACTATTAAATTATCAAAAAAGAGAATTGAAAACTGTTATATAATTTATTGATAAGATTATTAATATTAATTTTCTTTTCATTTTTAATGATTATATTGAAAATGCTGTATAATTTATAAAGAATATTTAATGTTATAATATATGATCAATTTATTGTGACATATGTATTTTCCAAGATACATATAGATTTTCATGACATTTATTTATCATTATTATGAAAAAACAAATTTACAATAAATAAATATAAACTTTTAACATTTATTTGAATAAAAACAATATAAACACACAATTTTATATTAATATAAAATACAATTAAAATGACAAAATAATTTATGATTACATTTATATTTGACTAGATAAAGATAATAAAAACACAAATAGAACTCTATTTGTGGATGGATTTCTGATAAACTTTAAAATTATAAGAGTTCATTTTATTGTGTGATCAATTCTTTTTGCTAAATAATTGTAGAAGAGAATTACAAAGCATTGTAATCCATTTACCATAACAAATCTATTCTTCAATATACATAAATATTTTTGTATCTCTTATATTTGAACTCTTATATCTCTCATATAATATAATATTCAGTTTTTTTTGTCCTGGAAAAAAGACTTTTGTATCATTTCTTTTAAATATAATCATGAGATTTATTAACAACCATTGAAATTATTTTATTTTTCACTTTCAACAAGTGTTTTTGTGAAAATTGACAATTAAATTATTTATAAAGAAAATTGAAATATAGTATACAATTTATTGATAAGATTATTAAAATTAATTTGCTTTTCATTTTTAATAATTATATTAAAAATATACATAATCTATATAAAATAAAAACAATTATGATAAATTTATTGTGACAGATGTATTTTCTAAAATACATAAATTTCTATGAGATCTATTTACAGCTACCGGAAAAGAAACAATATACAATAAATGAATATAAACTTTTAACATTTATTCATAACTTAGTGTTAGATTTATTTTAACACTTAATTGATAAATAGATTTATTTTAACACTTAATTGATAAATTGTTGTTTGGTGAACAACCGGATAAGGTTCCATTGGGTAGGATGATAAGTTGATTCGAGAAATGAGGGCTTCCGGTGAACTACAGACCTTATAGTAATAGTGAGATTAGGGTTCACGTCCTACGGTGGAATTCAATTATTTGATAAACATGCGTGTATGTATGGATTTTTTTTTAGTCCATGTAGGATTTCAACAAAAAGTTGAAAGCCCATAACAGAGATAAATTTGAGGAGCATTCATATTTTTACCAAAATGTACATAAATTTGACTATTCATGAAATGTTGAAAGTGAGTACACATAATATAATATGATTTAATTTAATTTAATAAAATATTTACTCAAGGTGACTCTCACCTGTTTCCCTTCGAGGTGTGGACATAATTTCTTGACTTAATTGCCTGCTGGTTTTTACTGAAGGTGACACTCACGTGTTTTCCTTTGAGGTGTGGACATAATTTATTGACTTAATTCCCTGTTGGTTATTGAGAAGTTCGATTGCTTGGTGTCAGGGTCTACTTTGATTGTACTTTCTGTTATAATAACATAGCGGCTAGTGGAATAAGTCTTAGGATTATAGTTAAGAATTTTCCTCATATTTCTTCAAACCCTTAGGGTTTGGATTATACTTAAAGTGCAATTTATGAGTTATCTTTTTGGATTCGGCCATTACACTGCAATTGGTTGATTTATGTACTTCAAAAAATTCTTTTAATTTTTTTTAGTCAAAAAGAAAAACGTCCTTTACTTCATGATTTGTGTTGAATTCATGTTATTGTGAGTTTGTTGAAGGTTAATTCATTTCATTATTCTACATATTTGTATTTGTGAACAAAATTGGTGATTTAGATTGCACTTGATACTTATTGTCAAGCAATGTGTCATAGCTGGTATTTGTTGGAAAATACTAAGAGGGGTTGAATTAATATTCTTTAGCAATTAGCACTTTTAAATCTTTTCAGAGCATTAGTTAATCTTCAACTATTATTAACGTTTATGCGGTAATAACAGTAACAATTAGCACTTTTAAATATTTTCAAAGCATTAGTTAATCTTCAACTATTATTAATGTTTATGCAGTAATAACAGTAAATAAAAGAACCCATGAGGCACAAAGATTTTAGGTGGAAAACCCCCTCTAGGTCAAAAACCACCGAACACTTTTCTAATAAATTATTTAATATTCAGCCCCAACTGAAATGAAAGAAACAACTTCCTAGAATTGTAGAAAAACATTCTTCTCCAGCTCCCATTTGATGGACACTCCAATGCCCAAGATTCTTTAGTAGTCAACTAAACGAATGCCCCAACACCCAATGAGCTACAACTCACCCTACCACCACCTTACCACACTGAAGTTTTCACAAGCTTGAACCTGTTGGTGACTTCATGCACCAGCCTAGCACCACCCTACCACTCTATAGAAAAATAAAAGAAGAATGGGCTCACGTACCAAAGAAAATGGTCCACTTTACAATGATATCGAATGATGTAGAAGAAGAAGACACACTAGACCATTACCCCAACTATGACAAAACCACCTAATGATGATCCTCGACCTCCCAACACTGCCTCTTCAACTCTTGGCACATAGACACTTGTACAACTTTTACAATGATGCTTTTACAATGACTCTGTACAATGATACTTTTACAATGATGCTTTTAGAATGACTCTGTACACTAATACTTTTACAATGATTGTATGCAGTGCTTCCCACTTGAAGACTTCATATGGTGAAATTCTTGTTGTTGTTTTGCACCTTGATTGTTGCTCTTGTCATGCTACCCTTTCTCACTTTTCAGAACATTAGATTATGCATTGAGTCTTCTCTTGATGAATATATAATACTTGCAAAAAGTCTTCAAGGAAATACCCATGACATGATAATAGCAAAACTTCCCTCATCTTGCAGAGCATATGTCAATGTTAAACAAAAACAACAAATTAGAATGCAAAGAACGTAATTCAATTAAGAAATGAACATACATATGCAGAAGATACTTACCTGTAGCTTACTTCTATTGCATCATTTTGTTGCACCTTGCTCTTTGCTTCCCTAGAAAGTCTAGTCCTTTGCACCCCTAGACAGCACTTGATCTAGTTTTTCTCACCTTCTAGGAGTACGATATTTAATCTGATGTATCTTTGTGATTTTGGATTCCCAATATGTGATCTTTGGTCTTGTAGTATCCCTCTCATTCTTCTTTCTAATGCCATAGGTCTAGCCCGATTTTGACTCTTCAAGGCAAAGTTATGTTGAATCTCTCACAATGACCTAATTATGGACTAGTTTAGTAGAGCGAACTTGTATGGAATGCCACATGTCACTGTTCCCTCCTTGGGCTCTGAAATTGATACATGGAAAACTATAGTCCATGCACTATCTGCCACGTTTTACATAATTCCAATCCTCTTCTCATAGAGAGAGTTATCCAGATTTTCCCAAGGTCACTTCTTTGAGATGAAATTCTAGAGCCTACAAAAACCCTAACTTCCACATATCATATCTCTAAAAATATAGTGAACCAAGATCTGAAATTCGGTCACAACATTCGTCAAGATTGCGAGTCAAATGGGTTTTCATTTCGGAATCTAAGACTTTGCAGAAATGAAGTTATAGCGAAAATTCCATAATCACTACATTTGGAGGATATATGAGATTTCTTTTTATAGAGTTGAGAGGAGCTTCTATAGAGAATGCTAGAGGGATTTTACAAGCTTAAAAAATTATTAATTAATGACTATTCAATGACCAAAACGAACTATGTGTTGAAAATAGCAACAAGAAATGCTAAAAAAATAGAAGTGCTAAAAATAGCACTACTATAAATAGCTTGTTGGGATACATTCCAATTTTAGTTAGTCCCTAAACTAAAATTGAGAGTTAAAATTTGAATTTGATCTTGGTATCTATTTGTAAAATAATTAATTAATTCATCTTGAATCAGTTAGTTGTTGAAAATCAAACATGAATTCTATGTGAAAACATCCAACAGTTTCTCCATTGATTGAGGAAGTTATCCCTTAATTAAAGGAGATCAGGATGAGTTGTAATTAGCTAGCTCAGTTAACTGAGTTAAGTCTAGTTAAGTTAGGTCAAACAGTTTGTTGAACTAATTGTGAGTTCAGTTAGTTAATACACGCATGCATGTAACTGCTACACTTCAGATAACTGAATATTATCTCATAAATAACTCATGCATGTCAGTTCAGTCAGAGACCCAGTTGAGATCAGATGATGGGACAGTGTACTATCCGTTGCAAGAATATTCCATTGAGGATATCTCTTGCATGTAGAAGGAATTCATTCCTTGGATATTGCGCAGTTACTTTTGAGTTTGATGAGTGTGTGATGAGGCCAATTCACATAGGTGGTAGCATTGGACCCCAAGAGAAATTGCACAAGGAAATAGGAGGCTTGGAGGGCTAAGGGAAGGCATATGTTGTGTCTATTCAGTCTGTGAGCTATAATTGTTGGATTGTACTGAGAGTTGGATAGCTTGTGAGCTAAATATTTGTGTAATCCAGACATATTTCCACTTGTATGATAATACAAAGATCGGGATTTTTAGCTGAGGCTTTCCCTAGAGTATTCTTCTGTGTTCATGTGTGATTGATTTTTCATTCTCTGTTATATGTGTTTTATTTAATCTTGCTCATAACAAATTAAGCTTCCACAAGTTTGTTGTAGAACTAGATCTTGTATTTTTCTTTAGTACATTGCATAATCTGTTGATCTACAATGGGAAATTCTACATGGTATCAAAGCAAAGGTGATCAAAGCGAAGAACAGTATACAAAGAAGGGAGAAGTTCGAAGTTTCAAGCTCCTGATTATAGAATTCGAATTCTTATCACATCTCAAATTTCACCAATGGCGTTCAACAGTTTAAGACTCAAGTATGCCCTTGATAGCAGCTCGAATTATATAGCCTAGAAGGATCACATGGAAGTAGTATTAGAGGACAATGGTCTAAATGACTTCATTAATCAAGAAGTCCCCAAGCCGAAAATAGCTAATGCTACATAATTGGTGGAATGGAAGAAATGTGTGGCTAGAGCGAGGAGAATCCTCCTGGAGCAAGGTCGAGACCACATTGTCTCAAGCCTCCATGGGAAGGAGACATTGTTTTCAATGTGGAAAACATTAAAAGATCTATATCAGAACAACAGCAATCAGAGCAAGTTGGTGTTGAAAGACAAGCTTTAAAAAATCAAGTGTGAAAAGGGCGACACGATCTCTACATATCTGAATAAGCTCACTACCTACAGGGATGAGCTTAGAAGTGTAGGGATCACAATAGCCAATGATGACATGGTGAGTCTTGTTGTCCTTAGTCTTCCTAAGAGTTGGTATAGCTACCAAGACTCGATAAATGGAAGAGAGAAACTGCCAGATTGGGAATGAATCTGGTCGGATCTAATGCAAGAGGAGATAAGGAGAAGCACCAGAGATGGATCTTCATCAAAGCAAGATGATGAAGAAAATCTAGCCTTAGCGATTAAGGCGAGGAAAGGGAAAGGGAAGGCGTCCCATTCCAAATCCAGTTCTTCCCATGGTGGGAAGAACTTTGACAAATTGAAAGTGTGATGCTTTCATTGTCATGAGGTGGGCCATTATGCTACGAATTGTCCACAGAAGAAATCTGAGAAGGGATGCTCAAAGGGATCAGATGGTGAGGCACTGGCCTCACAGTTCGAGTTGGATTTCTCTCTCATCACATGCATGGTTTCATCCATGGTGGGATGTGTTTGGTACCTGGAAAGTGGAGCCTCGTTCCACATGACTGGAGAGCATAATATTTTCAATACCTTGGAGGAGAAGGATCTCCAGATGCGAATCAGGATGGGAAATGATGGAAAGTACCGTGTTTCAGGTGAAGGTACAGTTGTGTTTCAGAGGGAGCATGGAGCTCCTCTCACCCTGACTGATGTAAAGTATGTACCAGGTCTAAAGAAGAATCTTGTGTCCGTTGCTATGCTAGAAGACAAAGGCTATGATGTAGTCTTTAGTAAAGGAAAGGTATTCCTGCGGCATATCGGCACTGGACAGACTAAGAGGATTGGGATTCGAGTTAAGAATCTCTACAATATGGAGGTAGATGACTGTGTTGCATTGATTTCCAAAGCTGATTTGGTGCAAAGCCAAGATGTTGGTGAGCTGTGGCATAGAAGATTGGGCCACTTGTACAATGGAGCCTTGAAGATCATGCAGTGGATTTCTACCGGGCTTCCAAGGGAAAACCGGAGCAGACGGATACATGCAAAGGTTGTACCTTGGGTAAGCATGTGAAATCTTCCTTTCAAGATCGAGACAATAGAGCTGGAGCAATCTTGGAGAGAGTTCACACAGATGTGTCTGGACTATTCTCTATAGCCTCCATCGCTAAACATACGTAGATGGACCGTTCTCTATGTTATTTTTATTGATGATTTTTCTCGTAGATGTTAGATCTAATTTAAGCAAAATAAGGATTAGACCTTCTTAAGGTTTTGTGAGTTTAAAGCCTTGGCAGAGAAAGAATCTGGAAAGAAAATAAAAGCCTTGCATAGTGACAATGGTAGAGAGTATGCCTCCCAATAGTTTAAGGACTTCTGCACAGCAGAAGGAATTAAATGGGAGTTGACGACACCCCATAACCCACAACAGAATGGGGTGGCCAAAAGGAAGAACAGATCGATTGTGGGAGTAGCATGTTGCATGACCAGAGCCTACATTGTGGGCTGAGGCATGCAATACAACAGTATACTTGCAGAACAAAAGCCCGCATCATATATTGGGAATGAAGACATCTATGGAGGTTTTTACGTGGAAGCAACCAAATGTGAGTCACTTTAGGATCTTTGGATCATCGGTTTATTGCCATGTGGCTAAAGATTCTCGAAAGAATCTAGATCCAACAGCTGAGTTAGGGATACTTGTGGGGTACACTGATACACCCCACAACTATCGGGTGTTCCTACCTACCAGTCAAAGGACAGTGGTATGCAGAGATATGAAGTTCTATGAGCAGAAAGCCATGCGAGTATCACTTGAGAGGGAGCTCAAGTTGCATGTAGAGGAGGAACTTTTAGTTCCTAAGGAGGAGGAGCCTTAGATTGATGCAGAGCAGCCGCATGCAGAGGATTCGGGAGTGGAGACATCCACTCATGATGAGTCTTACAAAGATGGGTGGAAACGCTCAAGGGAAGCTAATAGGTTGATGCTAGATGTGCGAGAGAATGTGGGACAACCATCTTCTTAGCGCAGATAGAGGAGATCACCCAAGCGGTACACTGGTTACATGGCTCTGGTTGGGGAGTGTGTAGAGACCGAACCTTCTTCATTCAAGGAATCAGTGCAACAACTAGTCTGGGTTGATGCTATGGTAGAGGAGTATGACTCTATCATTCAGAACAGTGTGTGGAATGTTGTCCCAAGACCTTAGGACAAGTCAGTGGTGAGTTCTCGATGGCTTTACAAGGTAAAGCAGGTAGTTGATGGTAGTGTTGAGAAACATAAGGAAAGGTTTGTTGCCT
Organism: Pinus taeda; assembly: GCA_000404065.3. Taxonomy (NCBI): domain Eukaryota; kingdom Viridiplantae; phylum Streptophyta; class Pinopsida; order Pinales; family Pinaceae; genus Pinus; species Pinus taeda. The sequence goes on along the minus strand of APFE030437841.1, from coordinate 28,226 downwards.
GTGGTTTCTCACAGGTCGAGGGAATAGACTACGATGAGACCTTTGCTCCTGTAGCAAGGTACTCATCTATCAGATCGATGTTGGCACTATCAACTTAGATGGGTTGGAAGATCCATCAGATGGATGTGAAGACAATGTTCCTCAATGGGAAGATTAAGGAAGAGGTGTACATTGAGCAGCCGGAAGGTTTTGAGACCTTCGATCATGAGTCGCATGTGTGTTGACTTAAGAGGGCTTTGTCTGGGCTGAATCAAGCACCTCGTGCTTGGTACACTGGGATTGACAACTATTTCTCTAGGTTGGGCTTCACCAAGAGTGAAGCAAATGCGAACCTTTACCACATCATGGTAGAAGGTAAGCCATTGATCATTGTTATTTATGTGGATGATTTGATTTTGACAGGTGATGATCAATTGATAAAGCCTTGCAAGGAGGGCCTTGCAAGGAGGACCTTGCAAGAGAGTTCAAGATGAAAGACATGGGTCTTATGCACTACTTTCTAGGCATGGAAGTGTGGCAGAAAGATAGGGAAGTATTTGCGTCTCAAGGCAAGGATGCCAATGAGATACTCAAGCGATTCCACATGGAGAAGTGCAAGCCCATGCAGACTCCTTTAGCTGGTAACTAGAGGAAGGAGGATGTGATCAAAGTGGATGTTGGTGGCCACCCACCTATCCCACTTGGACCCCCACAACTATCTCTTTCATTTTTTCAGTTTCCCTAATTGTAGCACAATTCAGTATTTTTAGCAGTTTTTCGGGTCCTGAACTTTCGAAGCCATTTTGAGGCCCTAAACGAAATTTTTTGGGAAATATAGAAGAAACATTGGTGAGTTCCCAAAGTCGTAGTTCTCGGATAGATCTTTCTAACGAGCTATTGTACACATCAAACAAAAATTGGGTTCCAAAATTACAACCCCGAGAAGTTGATGTACCAACTTACCCAAAACAGGGCCCACAATTTGGCGTTTCAACTTCTAGGGTACATTTTTGGGATGTTAAGGGTTTTACATTGTTTCTCAACAATAAATAGGCCTTTGAGCCTCATTGTAACACAGTTCAAAGGCATGTAGCTACCACATCTCTTCTCAGAGATAAGCTACCATCACCCTAGCTGGTTTATTTCCATTTTTGTTCGTAAGCATATTTCAGTATTTTACATTAATGACATGAAGTATTATTTCTGATGCATCTTTGTGTTTATGGTTAACTCTGTAATTTTTTGCATTCCTATTTAAATCTGGATCAGTGGTATCAGAGTGGTCTTCTTTTTCTCTATTTTTCTTTGCATGTACCCAACGAGGTCAGGATATAAGGAGTTAGGGCTTGAACTGGTGGAACCTTTGCAAGACCAGCCTCACAAATTCTGACGGCCTCCCATGGCAGATGAAAAGAAAGATGAGGGGCAGGAGATCCTATCAAAATTGTGCTCGAAGAAGCCCTCGAGCGACAAAGGAACGCGATGATGGACAACTTTGCCCAGATCCTTTAGCGACTACCTAGAGGCAACGCATCGGCTTTTAACAACCACTCTAGAAATGTCACACCCTCTAAGGTACACGTTAATTTTTAAATCCCCATATTCAAGGGTCAGATAGACGCAGATGCTATAGATGAATGGTTAAAATTGCTAGAGGTTTATTTTTCTATTCATGAATTTTTGAGTCGAGAAAAGATTGTTTTCGCTCTTCTCAAAGCAGCCCCCCACGTCAAGGACTGGTGGGAAACCTACTGCGAGTAGAAGGATGAAAGTACGGACTCAATGTTCTCATCTGCACCCACTTGGAATTCATTTTAGGATGCCATCAAGGAGTAGTACTACCCTATCAAAATCTATCAGGACAAATATATAAAGTGGACCACACTGCGGCAAGGACGGGAGCAAGATGTGTCGGAGTTCACAAAAAATTTTCATAACCTTCACACACAGTTGGGTATCAAGGATTCTGAGTTACTTTTGGTACTCAAATATCGTGGTTGCCTATACAAGTACATCCAAGTAGAAATGGAGTTTATGAACATCTCCTCTCTCAGCATGGTGTACAGATACACTGTCAAAATCGAGCAAAAGTTCAAACAGAAGAAGCGAGACTTTGGATCTGAAAATCCAAAGCCAAGGCGAGGTGACCCAAGATAACCTGTCGAAGCTGCAAGAAAAGAACAACACCACGAAGTTGAAGAAGGACATGGGAAAGTGGTGTGAGTTCCACAAGAGCCCACTCTCAACAAAAGTGAGTGTTGGACCAAGCATTCGCTGGTGGCTGAGTTGAAGGATTCAGAATCAGATGCATGTTCTGACCCTGAGTCAGAACCCGATAATGGGAGTGGCAAAGGCATTAGATCATTGATGCAGAGCCCAGCGTCATTGTTGCCATTGCCAAGATCTAGAAGAATGAGCCCGAAGATACAGAGGAGAGGGAGCATCTTTTCCACTCACAAATGTGGGTGAGGGGTTCAGTGCTGCAATTCATTGTCAATAGTGGCAGCCAAAAGAACCTCATTTCAATAAAGGTCATGAAGCAATTGGGCCTACCGACTACACCACACCTGCATCCATACAGTATCAGGTGGCTTCACCAAGGACGAGATCTCTGAGTTCGCCAGTAGTGTCACCTTCCCTACAGCATCAAGCCCTTCACAGATGAGGTATTGTGTGATGTACTATTTGGCCAGCCATGCTTGTGGAGGCGACATGCTGTGTATGAGTCAAGGCCTCGCTCTATTATTATTACTTTGGGTAATTCATTATACAGGATACTAGAGGTAGCCCCACTTACTACCACCTCTTTGATCTCTGCTAAGAAATGCAACAACCTCCTCTCCCTGACTAGGAAATTCATTTTCTGTCTGGTTTGCTCCCAAAGCAAGGGGAAGATCATCACCATATCCATGACCCCTGCGAAGGGTTCCTCCATGCAGCAACAGTAGCATTAGAGGGATACGATCATGAAAGAACATAGGAACAACTTCTCCTCATCCGTAGGGGTACCACACAAGTTTCAGGTGGGTAGCAAAGTCTAGTTGCATCGACAGAAAGAACGCCTTACTAGAACCCATCAAAAGTTTCAACCACTCTGACATGGTCCTTGCACCAGTACCAAGGCTGCAGGGAATAATGCTTTGGGGCATAGTATTCTTCTATTTCTTCGTCTGCACCAAGTTTTCAATGTGTACCACCTTGACCATGCTTCCCACCATTACTGGACACATTAGAAATTGCAGAACAACTCACCAAGGGCCACGTTCAGTAGATGGAGGAACTCAACGCAATGGGGACCATTGCTTCCAAAGGGGGGAGGAATGATCCAGGTGGATGTTGGTGGCCACCCAACTATCCCACTTGGACCACCACAACTATCTCTTTCAATTTTTTAGTTTCCGTAATTGTAGCACAATTTACTATTTTTAGTAGTTTTTTGGGTCCTGAAGTTCCGGAGCCGTTTTGAGGACCTAAACGATGTTTTTTGGGAAATCTGAAGCAACATGGGTCCATAGACTAATGTTGCTCTTCCAAAAGTTGTATTGCTCAGATAGATATTTCTAATGAGCTATTTTCTACGTCAAACGAAGATCGGGTGCCAAAGTTACGACCCCGGGAAGTTGAAGTACCAACTTACCCAAAACGGGGCCCACAATTTGGCATTTCATCTTCTAGGGTTAGGATTTTGGATGTTAACAGTTTTCCATCGTTTCTCAACAATAAATAGGCCTTTGAGCCTCATTGTAACATATTTCAGAGGCATGTAGCTACCACATCTCTTCTCAGAGATAAGCTACCATCGCCCTAGCTGGTTTATTTCCATTTCTGTTTGTAAGCATATTACAATATTTTACATTAATGACATGAAGTATTATTTCTACTGCATCTTTGTGTTTATGGTTATCTCTATAATTTGTTGCACTCCTGTTTAAATCTGGATCAGAATGCTACTTCAGGTGAGGTAGTAGTTGTTACTATTTATCGACAGCTTGTGGGTTCACTAATGTATCTACTGAACACACGACCAGACTTATGCTTTGCGATGAACCAGCTGAGTCAAGCTATGGTTCAACCTACATTTTGGAAGGTAGTGAAGCATGTCCAAAGATACCTCAGAGGCACATCTTATTATGGATTGTGGTACAGACGAGCAGAGGGAGTGAATCTTCAGGGCTTCATTGATGTAGATTGGGCGGGGAGTCCATCAGACCAGAAGAGCAATTCTAGAGGAATCTTCAACCTTGGTTCAGTTGCAGTTTCCTGGTACAACATGAAACAGAGTTTAGTTGCACTTAGCTCAATAGAGGCTGAATACATGGCTGCTAGTCAAGTAGCATGTGAGGCCATTAGGACGCAGAAGATTATAGTGGGATTGTTTGGTCAAAGGATGGATCCAACTGTGATCTACTACACTAACCAGAGTTGTATCAAACTCTCTAAGAATCCAATATTTCATGATAGGTCCAAACACATTAATATCTGGTACCATCATCTTTGAGACTGTGTGGTGAAGGGGATCATGTTGTTGCTGTATGTTTCGATCGAGGAACAGGATGCAGATATTTTGACTAAGGCATTGTCAAAATGCAAGTTTGAGTTCCACAGAGACAGGATTGGGGTGACTAATAATCCCTTTATTGTTGAGAGGCAGTGTTGAAAATAGCAATAAGAAATGCTAAAAACATAGAAGTACTAAAAATAGCACTGCTATAAATAGCATTTCGGGATACATTCCAATTTTAGTTAGTCCCTAAACTAAAATTGAGAATTAAAATTCGAATTTGATCTTAGCATTTGTTTGTAAAATAATTAATTAATTCATCTTGAGTTAATTAGTTGTAGAAAATCAAACATGAAGTCTATGTGAAGACATGCAACAGTTTCTCCATTGATTGAGGAAGTTATCCCTTGATTAAAGGAGATCTGGATGAGTTGTAATTAGTTAGCTCAATTAACTGAGTTAAGTCTAGTTAGATTAGTTCAAACAATTTGTTGAACTAATTGTGAGTTCAATTAGTTAATGCATGCATGCATGTAACTGTTGCACTTCAGATAATTGAATATTCTCTCATAAATAACTCATGCATGTCAGTTTAGTCAGAGACCCAAATGAGATTAGATGATGGAATAGTGTACTATGAGTTGCAGGAATATTCCATTGAGGATATCTCTTGCATGCAGAAGGAATTCATTCCTTGGAGATTCCGTAGTTACTTTACTTTTGAGTTCGATGAGTGTGTGATGAGGCCAATTCACATAGGTGGCAGCATTGGACCCCAAAAGAAACTGTGTAAGGAAATAGGAGGCTTGGAGGGCTAAGGCAAGGCATATGTTGTGTCTTTTGAGTCCGTCAGCCATAATTTTTGGATTGTACTGAGAGCTGGATAGCTTGTGAGCTAAAGCTTTGTGTAATACAAACATATTTCCGCTTGTATGATAATACAAATATCGACATTTTTAGCTGAGGCTTTCCCCAGAGTATTCTTTTGTGTGCATGTGTGATTGATTTCTCATTCTCTATTATATGTGTTCTATTTGATGTTGCTCGTAATCAATTAATCTTCCGCAAGTTTGTTGTAGAAGTAGATCTTGTATTTTTCTTTAGTACATTGCATAATCTGTTGATCTACAGTGGGAAATTCTACAATATGAGTGTCATACCACAACCCCATAGGGTTTTATCCCACTAACTAGGGTTACTAACTTCAAACATGAATATATCTCAAACTGTGAAGAATTACTTGGCGTGCCATATATGAACGAAAACATCTCGACGAGTAGAATCCATATAAGAGATTCTTGACTCAAAATAGAGTAACTTGTCAAGTCAAAATTCCCTTGCAAGAGCAAGGTAGCCCTTGGTGCTACTTGGGTTGATATCAATGACAACCTTAGATCATCTTTAGATCAACAATCTCCCTCTTTAGCATTGATGGCAACACAAGTACTCCCCCTACAATCAGGGCACCTCTTCCTACTGTCTTCTCTCCCCCTTTCACATCAATGACAAAGGGTAACTCCCCCTAACACACAACCATCTTGTGGACCTATACACACTTCCACTCCCCATTTATTTTTTTAATAAGGAAAATCTAATGAGAACTTGGGTGAATCCCAAGCTTCTAGCGAAGATATTCAAATTCTTCACAAGGTAAAGGTTTAATGAAGATGTAAACGATTTGCTCTTTTATACCAACACATTCAAGCTTGATATTGTTTTCGGCAACCTGCTCTCTGAAAAAATGATATTTAATTGGAATGTTCCTCGTTTTGGAATGCATCGTAATACTTTTGGAGATATTGATGGCATTGGTGTTATCAAAAAATATGGGAATAGTCTTGTCAAATTTGACCTGAAGATCTTGAAAAGTTTTCTTCATCCAGAGAACTTGAGTACAACAAGTTGCTGCCGTGATATATTCTACTTCTGTTGTGGATAACAAGATTGAGATTTTATTTTTTCTCAACCATGATACAAGACAACCACCTAGATAGAATGTTGCTCCACTAGTACTCTTATGATCATCAACACTTCTTGCCCAATCTACATCTATAAAGGCTTGAATAATGAGATTGTTGCCCTTGGGATACCACAAGCCATATTCAGTTGTTCCCTTTAGATATCGAAGAATTCTTTTGATGGCAATGTTATGTGATTCTTTTGGTGCTGCTTGGAATCTTGCTACTTGTCCAACTGCTTGCATAACATCTGGTCGAGAGGTTGTTACATATAGAAGACTACCAATCATAGATCTATACAACCTCTGATCCACATCCTTAGATGCATTGTGTATGTTGAATTTGCAACTAGTTACCATTGGAGTAAGGACGGGTTTGCAATCTTCCATTTTGAATTTCTTGACCATTTCCTTGATGTACTTGGCTTGACATATACATATTCCTTTCTCTTGATAAGATATTTGAAGCCTTAAGAAGTATGTCGACTCACCAAATAAAGACATCTCGAACTCACTTTGAATCTTTGTAGCAAGGTTCTTACTTAGTCGAGCATCATTGCTCCCAAATATTATATCATCCACATATGCCTCAACGATTGTTAAATTATACATAACTATTTGTACGTAAACATTGCTATCAGCAGTACATTTATTGAACCCTTGCTGACGTAGATATTCATCAAGATGAGTATACCATGCTTTGGGAGCCTGCTTGAGACCATACAGAGCCTTCTTTAACCTGCAAACATAGTCTTCTTTTTCTGATAGTAGAAAACCTTCAGGTTGTTCGATGTAAACTTCTTCTTCTAATTCTCCATTCAGAAATGTTAACTTAACATCCATTTAGTAGACATTTATTTTTCTTTAACATGTTAGTGTCATTCTTTCCAGCCTTCCTCCAGTGATCAAATATGCTCTTACAAAGCGGTCTCAGAGTGTCAAGGTCAATTTTGTCATTTCAAAGAGTCTTCAAGCAAAATTTGGTCACTGGGCATTAGGTCTAGGGTTTTCTTTCACTCTTTTCAAAGTTGCCCAAATGTCAGTCTATGTCACTATTCAGCTGAGTCTATCATCATTCATATGGTTGCTATCATCATGTCAAGTTCCATTGGGTCATTTTACAGCTTATTCATGCTTCAGTTGTGCCTTGGTAAGGTCCATTTCCCTCTCTTAGGGTTTTGGAGGTAATTTCTCTTGGATAGTCAAATCATTAGCAAAACTTGTATCCATATGTTCATACACCTTCCCCTATCCTTCATGTACCTTATTAAACACTTCCCATCACTGAGATTCCCCAAATTCCTCATTTTTCCACAAACCCTAGTTTCTTGCTACAACTTGGCAATTTTCTAGGCTAGGCCTGTGTTTTTCCCTTTTGGACCCCTTCCCCTCACTCAATCTCTAAGATTCCACTTTCCTCTGCTTCCTAACATCCCTCCCTACTTCCCAAATTTCCCCAAGAATTTAGAAGCCCCTTATCCCCTTCATTTCGCTTCATTTCGACAAAATCCCTTGTTTCACACATCGGGATAAGTTTCACTCAAAAGGTGTTTCAGAGCAATAAAAGATGAATTTTGGAAAACTGAGATATATTTTTGTCCAAAACATGCCAAATAAGAAAAACCTCCCTCACTTTTTACACAGGTATCATGGTTTTAGAGAAATGTCAAAACTACTGTTGCCTCAGGAGAATTGAATGTACCTCTGAAGTGACCTTGTGAAAATCAAGTTTTATCATAGCTTTGTTGGTAAAATAACTATCTTTATGAGTCAAATGATAACTAGACATAACGAGCTTTCCAATGAGCTATCATGAGCTCAATTTAGAGTTCAGGAAGGCATTCAAACGTTGACTGCAACAACACTCTGCCTTGAGGCAACCTCATTTGGCACATTTTTCCCAGTCTTGGGAGATTTGATTTTCGACAAGGTAAATGAACTTAAAATTAAAAAATTCTAGTTTTTTTAGAATGTAGACTCAAAGACCTTTCCAACGAGCTATGCTGCACCCAATTTTGACACCGGGAAGGCCTCCAAAAGCCTCCTGCAAAATGCACCATGTAGCTGGGTGTGCGCTACGCATTGAAACTGTGCGCTACGCACCGGGAAGTGCGCTACGCATTGGGCCTCACTGGCCAGTGTAAAAAAACAAAGGCGCTACGCATCTGGCCATGCGCTATGCATTGAAACTGTGCACTACGCACTCATTCCAGCATCAAATTTATGTGCCCAGATCGTGTCTAATCACCTCCAAAGCTGCAAGTAGGTGTTCTTTGATTGATTCAATCAATTTGATATTGTTTATAGTGTGTTTGAAGAAGAGGAGGTGATGTGTTGGGTGTAAGAAATAAAATGAAACCCTAGGCCCCTATAAAAATATTTTTAAAGGGTATTAAAGGACATATGAGTAATTGGTGAAGATTTTTCTCCCTTTCCTTGGTGAAATATAGCTCCATGCCCATTTGAAAGCTTTGAGCCAACAACACTTCATACCCTTGTCCATTTGTCAAACTGTCCTTGTGACTGTTTCATGCCCAAATACACCAAACAGAATTTCCATTATGGCATAAGTCTTATGATGCTTCAGTTGGATTTTTGACTATGCATTGAAATTGTGATTTCACCACACCTACAACATACATATTGTAGACGTCCTATTGCAGTTATTGTGTTTTCAAAGCCATGTCAGACATAGATTCAATTTCTGAGCAGGAGGTAGAAGCTGATCGGGAGACTTGGCTTGAGAGGGTCAAAATTCATTTGGAGAAGTTTTTGGCGAAGGCAAATAGGGACAAGGACATGCTTCGTCACATGAAAACTCACTATTGGGCTCACATGCATGTTTGCAAAGCGAGAATGAAGATCCTCAAGAGGCGTTTAAGCAAAGTGCAAAAACAACACAAAAGGCTTGATCTGCTTCGAGTTTTGGCCGAGGCTTCATTAGTTGAGCATGATACATGATGAAGGGTCTTCACTCCAAATTTAGCCAAATTTGGAGAAAATTTTGTCGTTTCAAAATTTTTGGTTTGCGAAACAGGTTTTTTGGTTCTACGCGTAGCTCGCAGTGCGCTACCCTAAAGATTGGGAGGTCCAAATGAAAAATGGCTTGTAGTTTTGGATTTTTCACGAAGAAATACACATGTTCAGCCATTTCTGAAGCATTTCATTAAGATCTGGGTGGTCAAAATGTCCAAAAACATCATGAAAACCACCTTGCTGCCACCTTTTCCAACAACAGAAAGTACCTTGAGGAGAATGTAGTTTTGAGGGGGAAAAGGAACTCCAAATTGGACAATTCCACTTGGGTTGGAAAGTAGACATCCAAGGCTTTCCAACGAGCTATCATGAGCTCAATTTGGGTGTCAGGAAGTGCCTCAAAAATAGGTTCAAATGTGCGCTACACATAGGGATCAGGGGCGCTACGCATACAATTTTTGGCCCAGTTTTTCACCTTCAGCTCAGGGATTCGGCTATTTTTCACCAGTTTCATTCTTTGATGTAATTTTTGACCCAACATGATGTAATTTGATGTATGTAAGGTAACATGGCACTTATCTACCTTATTCTAGATGATTCATTCACAAATTAGCAAGAAATTAATGTAATGAATCAGTTTCCTTATTTTTAGAGGCAGGTTGTTTGGTCATCTAGATTCTTGCTCCATGTTTAGAATTTGTTCAAACTACTCCTAGAAGGAGGGGCTCGATGCCTAGAGGTTAGGCAATGAGGATATCTTGGTCTATATATGTAAATTTTCATTCAGTAGGAGAGGTTAGACTCTTGGAATAGCTTTGAGACTATATTGTACATATCTTATTAGCATTTTTGGCAAAGGAAAGACCAGGGTTTTGCAGCACTATTTGGGATCCATGTGGCTTTATGTGTTTATGGTGTGTTTCTCTCAGTACTTCTAAGTTGTGTGTGTGCACCATTTTCTTTTCTTAATCTTCTGTAATTAAACAAATGAAGTGTTAAGGTAGAATCCATGAACTTGCTATGCTCTGCCTTTAAATTTGTTTAATTTTCTATGTTTTCTTCAGTTTAAGGAGAATCCTTGAGACTCCCCTGCTCTCCTTAGCTCCTCACCAGTCTGATCTACCCATCTCACTTGCTTTAAGGCATCAAAACAATCGCCTATCTTGCCCCAAGTAGACCTCTACAAAAAACTGTGCCTCATCCCCGCACCCAAATTTGCCTTTCCCTTGAATTCAACAAAACCTTCAAAGATCAATTCTAAACTCTTTGTACTTAATACCTATCCTAAAATTAGTCATCAATTCAGTCATCTCGAGCCTGGTTGATTATCGTTTGCCGAGATTGACCCGGAGAGAGCCCTCTCCTCTCCTCGTAGGGTTAGCTACAAGGCTGAGCGTGGTTTGATGTGGCCTTGAGTCTCACCTTATTTCAGCCTAAGGTAGATTTGAGTGCTAACATAGTGGTGACCATGTTGGGGAAGAACTGGTTGGTTTGTTAGTGTTATTTGATTTATAGCTACAGACGGAGTTTAAAGTCACGCCAGGTAGCTTTCGAACTGCACATTGCTCTGCGAGTGCATAGTAGATAAATGTTGCTTCAGTCGATCTCCGGTCTAGCTTGTAATCGTAACACTTAACTTATAAATTGCCCCAGTACATGTATCAAGTTCAGATTTGATTGTTGATGGTGGACAACGATCAGACATAAGAAGGCTGAAATCGTTCACCTGGCGACTCCATTCACTGAAAAATCCAGAAATCAATGCTTCATGGTGACTTCACTGCAGGGAGATTAGTAGCCGTGAGATTTTCAAGATGGACCGAATCATGAGAAGATACGCTCCCATGAGCCGAGATCACATTCTAGGTTTTCCGAATAAGATTCCCAAGGTAGATTGGTCAAGGAATCTGCCTACATTTAACAATGATGGTAAGAAAGATGTTGCTTTACATCTGGTTAGATTTCACATGCATATTCGCAAGTTGAAGGTTGATTTTCCTGAAGATTTCTTGATGAAGATATTCCTGGCCACTCTGGAAGGTGAAGCCCAATCTTGGTATGAAAGTTTGCCGCCTGCTTTTATTTATTGTTTAAAAGATTCTCATGCCCTATTCATTGAAAGATATCAAGCATCTTATCCATCATTAAATTTAGTTCATGACTGTTGCAAACATGCTTCTACTTTTATTGAAAGCCTTGAGAAATATTATGAAGATGATAATTTCATGGATGATGAGATCATGGAAGCCCTATATGAAAATCCATTTCAGCAGTATAAAGAAAACCTAGAGAATACCTATCAAGATGATCAAAAAATTTTGCAGTAGTATCAAGATCTAAGTACAGTGGAAGATGATGAAGGAGAAGGTTTTATTCCATATTTTTCCATAGAAGAAGACAACATGCATGAAAGTCAAGTTTCAATTTCAGAATGTGATAAAGTCAAGTCATCCATTCCAAATCTAGATTTAGATCGTGATGATGAAGACAACCTTGTTCTGAATCCCATGAAGGAGAGCTCTATTGTTGAGATCATCTATAATGAAGAAGACAAAGTTATTGACCAAAGCCTTCGTGAGGAGGTAATCTGGTCATTTCATGGACAACAAGATGGGATCTTTGTTTAGGTAAGTGAGAAATATTCTTTTGATAACTCAATGGTAAATGATAATTTGATTGCCATGTCATATGAAGACAATTACTGTTTGAGCAAAAGAAAACAAAAGGCATTGTCTCCTTTGTCTGAAGATGAGATAAATCTACTTCTGAAAGGTCTAGTTTCAGCCGAAACTACAACAGATTTGCAGTGCACCCGTGGTCAAGAAAGTGTTGGTGAAATCTCTCTTTTTTTTTTAAATGATGACGGTCTTGTAATCAGTTTTATAGATCAGCAAACAGATAATATTTTCTTTCACAAAGATGATAAGGCTATCATGTTTGATAATATTGAAGATTGTTTTTTGTTTAAGAATGACCTAGACCATGAAGATGAGGAGTATGAGCTTGAGAGAGACAATATGCCAGGATTTCTCATGGTCAAGGAACCTACAGCTAACACTCAGATGGAAAAAGCACATACTTCTCTGTGCATTCCTATCCCTCGGAAATCAATTGTTCTTTTAGATCAGAATGAAGGGAGTACTTGTATTTTTGCTGCTGGATCTCAAGACAAGATAGTGCTTCAGGATTATCAAGATCCCTTCGGCATCCTTTTGCAAGAACTAGAGAAGATAAATGTTGTCTGGTTCGTTATCACAAGCCTTGGTTTCAATGATTATTGTGAGTTGCCTACATGTACATCGTTTCGCCTGCTCGAGAAAAGTGAGAGCAGAAATTTGGTATGTAGCCATCTATTGGATTGGTTACATTGGAAAGCCAAATATACATGATTGTACATATTTCATTAGTATGCAGGTGGTTGTCATCATGATTCCAAATCTTGATGGATTGCTTCCTTTTTCCAAAAGCTTTGTAAACTCTTGTTTTAAGTCAGTCATGAGTCATTTGTGTTTGGTCTGTTGAGTCAGTTTTTTCAAGTTATTTCAGTTTGCCATCGAGTCGGTTTGAGTCAAGTTTCAGTTAGTTTTCAGTCAAGTTTTCTTTCAATAAATGTGTCAAAGGTTTTGTGTTATCCGTTCAAATAATGACTCCATTGCCCAATGGATGGAGGCACTGTCTGCTCTCCCAAAGATCTGCAGTTCTTGGCACCTCCAAGGAGCTACCATCCCCATTGGAGCCAATGTTAGTGTTAGTCTTTCCAGCCTTCCTCTAGTGATCAAATATGCTCTTACAAAGTGGTCTCAGAGTGTCAAGGTCAATTTTGTCATTTCAAAGAGTCTTCAAGCAAAATTTGGTCACTGGGCATTAGGTCTAGGGTTTTCTTTCACTCTTTTCAAAGTTGCCCAAATGTTAGTCTATGTCACTATTCAGCTGAGTCTATCATCATTCATATGGTTGTTATCATCATGTCAAGTTCCATTCGGTCATTTTACAGCTTATTCATGCTTCAGTTGTGCCTTGGTAAGGTCCATTTCCCTCTCCTAGGGTTTTGGAGGTAATTTCTCTTGGATGGTCAAATCATTAGAAAAACTTGTATCTAGATGTTCATACACCTTCCCCTATCCTTCATGTACCTTATTAAACACTTCCCACCACTAAGATTCCCCAAATTCCTCATTTTTTCACAAACCCTAGTTTCTTGCTACAACCTGGCAATTTTCTAGGCTAGGCCTGTGTTTTGCCCTTTTGGACCCCTTAACCTCACTCAATCTATAAGATTCCACTTTCCCCTGCTTCCTAACATCCCTCCCTACTTCCCAAATTTCCCCAATAATTTAGAAGCCCCTTATCCCCTTCATTTCGCTTCATTTCGACAAAATCCCTTATTTCACACATCGGGATAAGTTTCACTCAAAAGATGTTTCAGAGAAATCAAAGATGAATTTTGGAAAACTGAGAGATACTTTTGTCCACAACATCCCAAAGAAGAAAAACCTCCCTCACTTTTTACACAGGTATACTGGTTTTAGAGAAATGTCAAAAATACCGTTGCCTCAGGAGAATTGGATGTACCTCTGAAGTGACCTTGGGAAAATCAAATTTTCTCCTAGCTTGGTTGGTCAAATAACTTTCTTGATGGGTCAAATGATAACTAGACACAAATATATTTCCAATGAGCTATCATGAGCTCAATTTCAAGTTGAGAAAGGCATTCCAAAGTTGACTGCAACAACACTATGCCTTGAAGCAGCCTCATTTGGCACATTTTGACTAGTCTTGGGAGATTTGATTTTTGACAAGGCCAATGAACTTCAAATTAAAAAATTCTAGTTTGGTTGTAAATTAGACTCAACTTCCTTTCCAATGAGCTATTTTGTGCCTGATTTCGACACCGGGAAGGCCTCCAAAAGCCTCCTGCAAAATGAACTATGTAGCTGGGTGTGCACTACGCATTGAAACTGTGCGCTACGCATCGGCCAGTGCGCTACGCATTGGGCCTCACTGGCTAGTGTAAAAAAACAAAGGCGCTACACATTAGGTCGTGTGCTATGCATTGAAACTGTGCGCTACAGACTCATTCCAGCATCAAATTTATGCGCCCAGATCATGTCTAATCGCCTCCAAAGCTGCAAGTAGGTGTTCTTTGACTGATTCAATCAATTTGCTATTGTTTATAGTGTGTTTGAAGAAGAGGAGGTGATGTGTTGGGTGTAAGAAATCAAATGAAACCCTAGGCCCCTATCAAAATCTTTTTAAAGGGTATTAAAGGACATATGAGTAATTGGTGAAGATTTTTCTCCCTTTCCTTGGTGAAATATAGCTCCATGCCCATTTGAAAGCTTTGAGCCAACAACACTTCATACCCTTGTCCATTTGTCAAACTGTCCTTGTGACTGTTTCATGCCCAAATACACCAAATAGAATGTCCATTATGGCATAAGTCTTATGATGCTTCCATTGGCTTCTTGAGTATGTATTAAAATTGTGATTTCACCACACCTACAACATACATATTGCAGACCTCCTATTGCAGTTATTGTGTTTTCAAAGCCATGTCAGACACAGATTCAGTTTATGAGCAGGAGGTAGAAGCTGACCGGGAGACTTGGCTCGAGAGGGTCAACATTCATTTGGAGAAGTTGTTGGCGAAGGAAAATAGGGACAAGGACATGCTTTGTCACATGAAAACTCACTATTGGGCTTGCGTGCATGTTTGCAAAGTGAGAATGAAGATCCTCAAGAGGCATTTGAGCAAAGCTCAAAAACAACGCAAAAGGCCTGATCCGCTTCGAGTTTTGGCCGAGGAAAAAACAACGCAAAATGCCTGATCCGCTTCGAGTTTTGGTCGCGGCTTCATTAGTTGAGCATGATACATGATGGAGGGTATTCACTCCAAATTTGGGCAAATTTGGAGAAAATTTTGTCGTTTCAAAATTTTTGGCTTGCGAAATAGGTTTTTTGGTTCTACACGTAGCGCGCTGCACGCTACCCTGAAGATTGGGAGGTCCAAATGAAAAATGGCTTGTAGTTTTGGATTTTTCATGAATAAATACAGATGTTCAGCCATTGCCGAAGCATTTCATTAAGATCTGGGTGGTCAAAATGTCCAAAAACATCATGAAAACCACCTTGCTGCCACCTTTTCCAACAGTAGGAAGTACCTATGGGAGAATGTAGTTTTGAGGGTGAAAATGAGCTTCAAATTGGACAATTCCACTTGGGTTAGAAATTAGACATCCAGGGCTTTCCAACGAGCTATCATGCGCTCAATTTGGGTGTCAGGAAGTGCCTCAAAAATAGGCTCAAATGTGTGCTATGCATAGGGATCAGGGGCACTACGCATACACTTTTTGGCCCAGTTTTTCACCTTCAGCTTAGGGATTCGGCTAGTTTTCACTAGTTTCACTCTTTGATGTAATTTTTGACCCAACATGATGTAATTCGATGTATGTAAGGTAACATGGCACTTATATACCTCCTTCTAGATGATTCATTCACAAATTAGCAAGAAATTAATGTAATGAATCAGTTTCCTTCTTTTTAGAGGCAGGTTGTTTGGTCATCTAGATTCTTGCTCCATGTTTAGAATTTGTTCGAAATGCTCCTAGAAGGAGGAGCTCGACCCCTAGAGGTTAGGGAATGAGGATATCTTGGTCTATATATGTAAATTTTCATTCAGTAGGAGAGGTTGGACTCTTGGGATAACTTTGAGACTATATTGTACATATCTTATCAGCATTTTTGGCAAAGGAAAGACCAGGGTTTTGCAACACTATTTGGGATCCATGTGGCTTTATGTGTTGATGGTGTGTTTCTCTCAGTACTTCTAAGTTGTGCGTGTGTACCATTTTCTTTTCTTAATCTTCTGTAATTAAACAAATGAAGTGTTAAGGTAGAATCCATGAACTTGCTATGCTCTGCCTTCAAATTTGTTTAATTTTCTATGTTTTCTTCAGTTTAAGGAGAATCCTTGAGACTCCCCTACTCTCCTTAGCTCCTCACTAGTCTGATCTACCCATCTCACTTGATTTAAGGCATCAAAACAATCGCCTATCTTGCCCCAAGTAAACCTCTGCAAAAAACTGTGCCTCATCCCCGCACCCAAATTTGCCTTTCCCTTGAATTCAACAAAACCTTCAAAGATCAATTCTAAACTCTTTGTACTTATACCTAGCCTAAAATTAGTCATCAATTTAGTCATCTCGAGCCTCGTTGATTATCTTTTGCCGAGATTGACCCGGAGAGAGCCCTCTCCTGTCCTCGTAGGGCTAGCTACGAGGCTGAGCGTGGTTTGATGTGGCCTTGAGTCTCACCTTATTTCAGCCTAAGGTAGATTTGAGCACTAACAGAACATACATAGGTGAGAAACATCCAGATGGCTTCCATTCTGGAAACTATCTTGTTCGTCATAACATGTAATCCTTCAACTATTTTTCTCCCCCTGAACCTTTAATGAAACTACCATCTTGTTCAAACTACCTTCTTGTCAATCATAGACTTGTGCCATATACTGCTGCATAGACTCCTCTTGTACAAACATTAAGGAGTCAACAAGCCAGATTGTTCAAAATAGTGAGTCACCTAATAGGCCATCTTGACTTGAGTCATTATTTGAAGTAACTGCTAATTCCTCATGACCTTTTCCTTTTACAAATCCTAAAAGCATAATTGCTGAAACCTTATTATCTGCTTTGTCTTCATGTACTTGTTTCCTTTTCCAGACCTTCTTATTCCTACAATCTCAATCCATGTGCCCATAGTTATGACACTTGAAGCATTTAATGTTTTCCATTGGCGATTCCATCTGATATTTGCAACCACAAGTGCTATGGCCATAGTTATGGCATTTGAAACATTCAATATTTGGCCCATCTAGCACGTATTCTCTTCTGAAAAATCATCGTGGAACCTGTCTCGTGATCCTACAAACTTGCTTCTAGGGTTTTGTAGATAATTATTGTACCTGTCAAAAACTTCACAATTCCTAGCCATATGTCCATAGTTAGCACATAAAAAGCAATAACCATTAAATAAATGAACATACTTGGAAGCTTTTTCATTCTTCTTTGGAGGTGGTGTTGTAGTTTCTTGTGGCCCTTTGTTCTTGATTTCTTTGGTCATGTTCTTTGGAGTTGCAACATTCTTCTTTGGCTTTTCACTTTGGTCAACTTCCTTCTTAGAATCATCCTACAAAGTTGTGGTGCTTGTACCTTCATCAATTGGAGAATTACCATCTTTAATTGCCTTCATTTTCGCTTCTTCATCTTTCTTATCTTGTAAGTATTCTTTTTGCGATCCCTTGAGTTTGTTGATCTCATCACGTGTTGCATCAAGTTCTTCTTTCTTTTGAGTAAGATCTTCTTGAAACCATATTTTCAATCTCTTCCTTCTTTTTTCTACCTCCTCAACTTGTAGCTTGAGAAGAGTGATCTTCTCTACTTTATTGAGAACCTGTATATGTTCCTTCTGCTTCGCATTTTCAATCCTGAGCTTGCTTATTTCTATTGAAGATGTTTCTAATTCCTTTCGCTTTTGGTCAATGATGGATATGTATCTTTGATCAAATTCCTTCCTTTCAATTTCTACTTCCTACATCTGTTGTGTGATCCTGCTAATCTCTACAAATGCTGTGTCGAGTTCTTTTTGCTTTTGTTGGACTTCTCTCTTGAGGTCTCGTGTCACTGCATTATTAATTTCTTCCAACTTCTTTTGAACTGACTCTTCAATACATTTTTGTTCTTCAACTTCAATTTTGAGACCTTGGACTTGTTCTTGAAGAGTATTGGAACAGATCTTCTCAGCCTTGAGCTCTTTTATAAGCTTGATTATCTCCTTAGAAAATTCTTCTATGGTCAACCCTTCTTCATCATACTCAGAAGGATCCAAGTTTTCAATAACATATTCACCTAATTTCTTTGTTGAATAGAGATTATGAAGCGTTTCCCAAAGAGATTTAGCTATTGAACATTGACCAACCTTTTTTTTCACAAAATTTGGCAAAAAATTCAAAATTACATTCATGGCCTTTGAATTGTACCTTTTAGCTTTGTCAGTAGACATGTCTCCAGAAAAAATTGATTCCCATACTCCATGTGCCTGCAAAGATACTCCCATCCTGGATTCCCATATCCAGTAATTATCTACATCAAAATCAAGGGTTGGACACAATACTCACTTTCTTGAGATTTTGTTGTACCTATACCTTCCTTTGAAATCCTTGTAACGCGCTTCTTTGACTTTCCCATCTCTATGCTTTGAAAACTAACTTCCAGCGGTTAAGTTGTTACTGAAGTAACCAAGCTCTGATACCAATTGTTGGAAAATACTAAGAGGGGGGTGAATTAGTATTCCTTAGAAATTAGCACTTTTAAATATTTTCAGAGCATTAGTTAATCTTAAATTATTATTAACATTTATGCAGTAATAACAATAAATAAAATAACCCAAGAGGCACAAAGATTTTAGGTGGAAAACCCCCTCTGGGTCAAAAACCACTGAACGCTTTTCTAATAAATTCTTTAATCTTCAGCCCCAACTAAAATGAAAGCAACAACTTCCTAGAATTGTAGAAAAGCATTCTTCTCCAGCTCCCACTAGATGTACGCTCCCGAGATTCTTCAGTAGTCAACTAAACGGATGCCCCAACACCCAATGAGATACAACTCACCCTAGCACCACCCTACCACCCTGAATTTTTCACAGGCTTGAATCTGATTTCATGCACCAGCCTAGAACCACCCTACCACCCTATAGAAGAATAAAAGAAGAATGGACTCTCGTGTTAGGGAAAATGGTCCACTTTACAATGATATAGAATGATGTTGTTGGAGAGGTAAATCCCCTCTACGGATAGAGGCGATCCCTACTAGCCCAACAGGGGTCTAGCAACAATCAA
>APFE030437840.1:0-11497 GCA_000404065.3 Pinus taeda | reverse complement strand
CTTCCTTCTCCTATTGTGTCATATTTGTAAATCCTTCAATCCTATCCCAAGTTGTTCTTAAGGGGGGATGTTAGGATATTCCGACACATAGGAAATAGTTAGGTTCAACTTGGTCTAGTATAGAGTTAGGTATAGAGTTAGGTAAAGTGTGTTTCTTTACCGTTGTACATTTTGTAACTTACAATCCGACGGTCACGATATGTAGTGATCTGACGGTTCATTCTCTCCTCGGTATTACCGACACTTGATCCGTGGCTTGACACCCGATTGGGCCATGAATTCTATTTAAAGCGCATGGAGGGTCATTTGTAGGTTAACCGTGCATGAGAGAAGCTTATGTAAATTTTCATTCTTTTATTAATAAATTGCCTGTAGTAGCCACGTTGGCGCAGGCCGTGGACTGTTTCCCTCTCTAAGGGTTTTAAACACGTCAAAATACTAGTGTATTGATCTGTGATCTGTTTGTGAGCGGTGTCCTTTTGGTGTTCTGTCTGAGGAACTTACCCTGTAAATTCCTACACTCTTTTTGGTTATCATCTCCATTAGGGTATGTTCCACCATTTGAATATTGTTCAACATTCCCTGATCTACTTCAGTCTCCAGCTTTTTCATTTTATTTCCAACCGGTTCTTTTCCTTTCGGTTCTTCCATTTCTTGGGTGATGTCCAACATATGCTCTCCCATATCATCCTCCTCAAGCACTGCAAAGCGGTTCTGGGGTCAATGCTCTTTCTCAGGTTGGTTTCCTTTCTGGTTCCATGCCTCCCTCTATGTCTATTTCCTCCGTTGTACCTCCTGGAACCCTTCTCCATCTTCCTTTGTTTTTGATTCTCCACTCCTTTTTTCCGGGGCAATATTCTCCTTATGATTAAGGGGGCATGGCCGAAACAAGTGGCCATATTCATGGCATTGGTGACACCTAAAAGGTATGTGCTCATAGTCTAAAGGTTGCAGCTAGATCTTGTCATGATATTCCAGTTCTATATAGCCTAGGAGTGGCTCCGTGATATTCATATAGATGCAGATCCTAGCATAGGAAGTGTATCTGCCCTTTCTTGTCCAATACTCTACTTTAACAGAGGATTCAATGGAGTTCCCAATACCTTCTAAGATATTAGGATCCCAGAAGTCCATTGGTAAGCCGAATAGTCGGACCCAAATTGGGGCAGCCAAGAGTTTTTCCTAATCTATGTTGTAGCATTCTTCCCAATGTCTAATGAACAATCTCGCATTGTTGAAGAAATATGGCTCATTTTCAAACACCCTCTCTCTATCTTCCAGGTTTGAGAAGATCACTATGAAGAATCCCTTTGCCCCAAGCTTGAGATCTATGTGGCCTTTCGACTACCATCGTTGTTGAATCCATTTAATCAACTCTTTCTCCGTTGGTCATGCTCCTATGAGCTTACATATTAGGGTATGGTCCTTCATATACTTTCGGTATTCGTCGAGTTTGTTGTTCGGGATAACGAATCTGGGTTTTTTGGTAGCTCTTGGTGGGCATTTTCCTCCCAAACCCGCTTGCCATTTGGCTCCCAAGACTGGTATTCCTTTCCCTCTTCTGCCACTTCCACCGTTTGCTTCACGGTGGCTTGATTTGCCTACTACAATGTTCCTATAGGAGGGGATTTCTCCCCCTACCATTTGACTCATTATTCCCTCAGCAGAGTGTCGTAGGTCAGTTTTTTATCCTTCCTTTGGTGATACTCGCGCAAGGGTGTCAAAGTGAAACCGTAGAAGCTCTATGAAACCCTATCTACTCGCTTGACCTTCAAACCCTAACTCACAACCTATCTCTTAATATGAATCATTATTATTAAATTATATTAATATATTAATGTGATATATGATTTCTATTTTAATTTTTTTATTTTATTTTATTCATAAAACAAATTTACGCTATAATATTTTCATTACTTTTTAATTTAAAAACACATTATTTTTATTACTTTTATTGTGTTTAAACATTTTATTTTATATTGATATTATTATGATTTGGTAACACTTTATATTAACGTCACTCCAACACCAACACTACATCATTGAATTACTGCATTAATTTTCATGACGTGGTGGCTACAGTAATGCTTCTTGCAAGCTGGGATGGGTTGTCAGAAAGCAAAATCTCCATGTAGAAAGTTGTACACATGAAAATTGTGACTTTTTAGATTCCGTGTTTGGGAAGAGCGCAAATCAACGTACTGACCCCATTATCAAGAAATCGAAAAGTGTGCGAATCTCTCTCGCTAGGTTTAATATTTGCAGTTTTCTATAATGAGACTTTTTGAAAGCGTTTTATATGAGAAGGATTTGCGAATAATTAATTAATTAATGAAGAAATGAACTGTCTTCACGGATTCTTCCGGAAACGAATATCTCTACCGGAAATAGATCGGCATCGCCGTTCACAATGTAATTTATTATTATTCAAAGATTGCATACATACATATATATATATATATTTGAGACCAATCGTTATGAATCTAATAATAATATATAATTTCATAAAAATCATCGCAAATTCATAAAAATAGTTTATTTGTCTTTTCAAAATGATTACTATATCATACATATTTCTCTAATTAAAAAATATTTTCATATTCAAAAAAAACTCATAAAAATATAAAAATGTATAAAACACATTCTTTTTACTTTCCTAGTCCAATTTCAACACCAATTCCAATTCTAATAGTTGTCATACTAAATCTCACCAAATTCAATATTTTTTTTTTACTATTTTTTTATAATAAAAATATTTAAAACCTAACATTTTACCTTAACAACAATGAGATATAGAATGCATAGAATTTTAATGTAAAATTTAAATTTGGATTTTTTTTTAACAATTAATCTTTCAATTCTAAAAGATTTCAAGTTTGGCATTCACTTTAAATATTAATCATAATAACCAAGTTAACCTAAATATATATATTTTTTATTCATAGGCATCATTTACATTAAAATAAAGTCATAATGTGTAATTTTTCAATTTTCAAAATCTTGAATTTAATTGGATTGTGAATTTTAAAAATATTTTAAAATATATCAGAGATCAAATTGTTTAATCTTGTTTCTATCAATTAGATTTATTAATATTTACAAAATTTATAATTAAAAAAAAATTTACATATGATTAATTATTTTAATAAATTAAATTAACATCAATTAAATTCTATAATATTTTCTAAATCTATACTTTCACAAACAAAATACTTAATTTGTAATTAATTTATTTAATTGAATGACCATGATGTCGAACACTTTGAGTACAAATGAGCCACATGGCATGAAGTACTCAGTCAATGCGATTTTCTTCAAATGGCATCTGCCATGATGTTTTTAGAAAGCTGTGATATATATATATATATTATCGAACGTAAATTATTAATGATCAAAACGTGTGAGAATCCCCTTAAATAATTTAAATATTTAGACACGCTGCTTCATAAACCAAAGAGGCTGAAACTGTTTACCACGTTTATCATTTTTAATTGGAATTGTTTTTATATTTTTATCAGCATCGGTGGTTTTGTCAAGATGATATGATAAATTTGAATGTGTAATATCCTTATCATAAATAACCATAACCCTACGTAAAAGTAATTCAAGATTATGAATCAGTTATTAATTAATTCTTGGTAGTTGTGGAACGGATCTAGGATGAAGGAAAGAAAGTGGAAAAGGCAGTGGTTCGCCGGGGAGGAAGGGGAGTTGCCTTTGAGCGCTGTGGGGACACGATGAGTAGTTGTTGGCTTCCTCTTGAAAACTGCCTCAATACACCCCTGTTTGTCCTTCATCCCGCTGGGATGACAAAGATTCTGGGAATCTTATTTGGCACGGTAAAGGAGCGTGCAGATAAAAGGCCGAAAGCGTGGATTAGAAGTAGCAGATCATTAGTCGTTTCGATGATCTCTCTCTTCTCGTTCTACGGCTGAAGAATCGACTGATAATTTCTCAGCCATATTTCTTACTCTGATCAAGGGCAGTTGAAGTTGCTTGTCCGGCAGGTCCGGGGTTCGAGCTCCAGGAGCACGAATTCTCATGTTGCCTAGCTGTGGCGGTGGCGACGGCTAGTCTGTAAGAGAGAAACCTTTGCTACCCTATAAGAAAAGCTCGATTTTCCGGTCTGGTTAGGGTTTTCGTGCCTTCATTTGGTTGTTTCGATGTCGAGAGAAAGAGATTAAAGCTATGGGTGGACCGCAGTTGAACATCGTTGCGCCGCCTGGAAAACGAAGGTCTAGACTGCATATTAAGCGAGTTGGTAGGGTTTTGTGCCGAGCCAGCTAGTGAAGATTATCTAAATTACATTATATTATTAAAAAAAAAGGCCATATTGGCCGTATTTGATTCGAGCGCCCCAAAAGATGGGGTTGATGTTGTAGCAGATCTTGAAAAGCCTATGCAACAAAACTGATTGGTGTTATGCAGTTTTCTGGAAGCTTCGACCTCGAGACTGGATGAACCACCGAGGGTGATAGAGGCAAGGACGCTGCCATGAATAAGATAAGTATATTGTTGCCTTCCTTGAAAGGAAAATATAAGTATGTTTTATTTTGGGTATTTTTGAAAGATTTCCTTGTGATAAATTCTAAGTCACTTGTTGTTTTCTTGAAAGCTGATATAAGCTTAAATGCTTTGTGTTGTTAGCTAATTTAGAAGTTCTTGAGAAATAGATATGCATTGCATGCATAATAGAAAATTGCTAATAAGCTTAAATGCTTTGTGTTGTTAGGTGATTTCGAAGTTCTTAAGAAATAGATATGCATTACATGCATGATAAAGATAGTTAAAGATGTGCTTCTAGGCACATGGATATTCATTTCTAACTTCCTACTTTTACATGCGAGGTTACCGGGGTATATTACAAGTGGTATCAGAGCTAAAGGTTGCAGTACTGGCACCTTTGGGAATTGGTAAGCAGAAAAGAAATTGAGGTACGCCACCAGTGGCATTAACTCAGGTATGTGTTTAACCATTCACATATTGATTTGTGTAGTACACTACCTTCGGCATGAATGTGTGAATCATGTTTATAACTGCTTTGAGTAGTAAGTAATAAAGTTGTTACGTAACTATGTTCATGACATTGGATTCCTGATGATGATAAAAGACAATGAAACTTTTGTCGCACTTAAGAACAATATTGAACACTCATTACACTTATGAACAATCTTGAACACTCATTGACGAAAGTGACAATCAACAACCCACTTTTGATTTGCAAATATGGCGATAACAATGATGTATTTATTAAACAGGATTGATGTTGTAATGAACTAATTTTAATGAGTCAATGCATGAATGTAAAATACGGGGATGTTCTTGGATTTGACGATGTAGTGTTTAAAAAAAAGAAAAAAGAGAGACTATGCAAGACGATTAGGGGCAAGAGCTAGTGCATAATGAACTAATTTTAATGAGTCAATGCATGAATGTAAAATACGGGGATGTCCTTGGATTTGATGATGTAGTGTTAAAAAAAAAAAAAAGAGAGACTGTGCAAGACGAGCAGGGGCAAGAGCTAGTGCATAATGAACTAATTTTAATGAGTCAATGCATGAATGTAAAATACGAGGATGTCCTTGGATTTGACGATGTAGTGTTTAAAAAAAAAAAGAGACACTGTGCAAGACGAGCAGGGGCAAGAGCTAGTGCATGCACAATGTCCACCTGAAGGCAGTCATAAATATTTGCCAGTTGTGGTGTAGCATAATGAAGAGAAAGATTGAAGAGCGGATTTGACATGGGATCATGCGGTGTGGAGGCTGCCAGGAAAAAGATAAGTATCTTGCTCGATTCTCTTGAATTAAAATATGTGCATATTATTATATTTACAATATTGCATTCTGAGAAGATAGTTCTCGTAAGTTTTGTTCCGGGTTTTCTAGATTTGTAATAGTCTATTTCTGTGCTATTTGATATGGATATTTTGGCACGCAGTAGAAAACTTTATCTGCTTGAATCGACTTGATTGTAATAACTAATTTTTGATTCAGTCTTGTCATAGATGCTTGAAGATGATTGGTAGTTGAGATTGGTTAGTATTGTATGACTAACCAATAGAACTTATATACATTAGTTGCATTGGATTTAAGATTATTACAATTCGTAAACAAGTGATGGTTGATTGGCGTCACATGCGTGGAATGTGTATGATGATTTTATGAGAAGAGTTGTTAATTTTACTCACCATGAGAATGCTTGATGAATAGTGTATGCTTATGTCTTAATTATTTGAGATTCACTATCATGGTATGTGTTTATGTTAATCATTACTTGTTGGGAGATAAAAATCCTTTGAACCTCGATTTAATGATGATTGAATTTATCTCTACTATGGGAATGACGGATTCTTATGCATGTTGCATTCTAGTGTGAATTTAATTGTAGAGGCATGTTTAGTGGGTAACATTTCTAGGACCCATTCATGGTAGAATTACATGTGAGAATAATTCATAAATAGACTACATGTGTTAATGAAGCTATTAGTAAACTCTAACTACCTTCCCCAACTATAGATGCTTTCAAAGGAAAAAGGAAGCAAGGAGAAGGGAGAAGACCGTGCTATAGGGACATATGGAAAAGGGAAAAGAATCGCTAAGTCTGGTGATGACCAAATAGCGCAAGCTTTGAGTGCTAGAATCCTGCAGAAGACGCTAATTCTGGTGATGACCAGATAACACTTGATGTGCATGTGAGTATTCCTTTGACCATGCTTAAAGAATTGGAAAATGATAACTAAAGTGTGTTGATGTTAATGATTTTCGTAATGTCTCCTTGAAGTCATTATTTGAAATGGTCACATAGTAGTGATAAGATAGTTGTTGCATCTAACATCAAGTGGTAACTCTGGTGCATGTGTGACACTTAGGGGATCATGCTTCTAATTGCATAAGTAGAGGAATTGCTTCCAGTAAGGGTAGTTTAATTTGTTAGTTATGTAAGTTGAACCAAGGGTTGGTCAGAACACCTTGATTATGCTTAATTATATTAATGGCATGGCCAATGTTGGCCATAGTAAACGTAAGATAATACACCATTAATGATGATTTGGATTCAGACAACAGACTATGGGAAATTGGAAATGTTTAGATCATTAACTCAACTATTGTTGACAATTATACTTGCATATGCTTTTATACATGACGATATTGTATGCATGAAATTTTTTGGAAATTGAATACTTGTTAACTGATGCATAATTATAACTAACATTGCTGATGGGCTTAAGTAGAGGTAGCTTAATGGCAACAAGAAAACTCATCACATAAATCGTTGCAATGTGAATTGCAATCATAAATGAGAAAGAATAAAGTTATATGATATGCATGAATTGTGTTATTTGGAAAATTTGAAAGCATAAAACATGTATGATAGATATGTTTCCCATCAATCTAGATGTTGTGGACCCATGATGAGGGTTAAGTGTAAATGCATGGTGTACATGCATTTTTATTTGTTAATGATAATATACATATGGTTCATTACGTAAATTGCTTTGGGAAAGAATAATAAAAGAGAAATTTAACATGCCAGACAGTTGCAAATAGTGGGTTGATGGCAATTACCTGCCCGGAGGGGTTGATGGTACTTGTCTGCCCGGATTGAATGCCTTGGGTTGATGGTAGCTACCTACCCAGAGGGGTTGATGGTACTTGTCTGCCCAGAGTAAACGCCTTGGGTTGATGGCAGTTACCTGCCCGGAGGGGTTGATGGTACTTGTCTGCCCGGATTTCCTCTCCCTAGAGGTCAATGATCTCAATAAGGGAAATGAGTTTGCCAAGATGGTGAAGAGGATAAAAAGCCTGAGGCAACTTTGTTGATTTGGAGCCTGTTTGAGCAGGCCCAAAATTCCTCATAAACGGGACACTGTCAGAGGAATAGGCAGGACGCTGCCAAGAGGAATCCTATATTGGACCCTGTGTGGTGATTGGAATTCTTGAAGCTGGTTGACCAGTGGAATTCCATGTTAGACCTGGTAAGGTCTCTATCCAAGAAACTGTCTGGATGCGAAAATGACTCTATTTGGTTGTGGAAACCAGTTCTCATGGGTTGGGAATTCTTTAGCCTATTGTGGTTCTCATAGCTAAAGAAATTAACTAATCAGTTATATGTGATATTAAAAATAAATTCTATATATAGTTGTGTGAAATATGTTATGCACATTTAAGAGGAAATGAGCTTAGTGTTCAATAAGGAGTTATTGGAAATTTTAATTCCTTTATCATATTATTAATCTTGTAAACATCTTAGTAGGGGCTAAGACAATTTTCAAATGATGCAGTAATTGATTGTTTTGATGATTAGAGAGCTAGGCACTTTTTTGGTACTTTTAAAAGTACTTTGTGGATGTCTTTAGTAAGAATTAATTCAATGTGCATGTGGAGCAGTGATGAGCTCTTAAGTACTTGTAAAAGTACTATGAATTAAATATAATCTCACATTGCACAATTGGCTGATAGTTAAAAATATTTCATTTGACTCAAAATATTGTGACTAATGCAATTGAATTTGTTAGTCATACATTACAAGAATTACTTACCATGGAGGGTTGATGGGTTGTTTAATCACTATTAAAATTCTTAGGTGAAAGTACTCATGGTTTTCAAGAGTAATTGGTAAGTAATGGTAAGTCCATATAGAGATTTGTCTATATGAATTTGAATACAGGTCAAGTAATGGAAAATAGAACTTGCATATTTTTGCAATTATGAATGCTTATGACTATTGATCTCTCTTATGATTATATCATTACTATTTTGTTTGTTGTCATTTCTTGGAATGAAATCTTTGATTTTAAAGAGGAAGGATCACATTTTGTGTGGTTTAGATGGTATATCATGAGTACAATCTAAAGTTTCGACGAGAGATGAACATCGAGGACGGTGTTCTTGTTAAGGGGGGGAGTATGTAATATCCCTATCATAAATAACCATAACCCTACGTAAAAGTAATTCAAGATTATGAATCAGTTATTAATTTATTCTTGGTAGTTGTGGAACGGATCGAGGATGAAGGAAAGAAAGTGGAGGAGGCAGTGGTTCACCGGGGAGGAAGGGGAGTTGCCTTTGAGCGCTATGGGGACACGATGAGTAGTTGTTGGCTTCCTCTTGAAAACTGCCTCAATACACCCCTGTTTGTCCTTCGTCCCGCTGGGATGACAAAGATTTTGGGAATCTTATTTGGCACGGTAAAGGAGCGCGCAGATACGGAGAAGGCCGGAATAAGATCACATCTTTTTATTTAAAAGGCCGAAAGCGTGGATTCGAAGTAGCAGATCATTAGTCGTTTCGATGATCTCTCTCTTCTCGTTCTACGGCTGAAGAATCCATTGATAATTTCTCAGCCATATTTCTTACTCTGATCAAGGGCAGTTGAAGCTGCTTGTCCGGCAGGTCTGGCATTCGAGCTCCGGGAGCACGAATTCTCATGTTGCCTAGCTGTGGCGATGGCGACGACTAGTCTGTAAGAGAGAAACCTTTGCTACCCTATAAGAAAAGCTCGATTTTCCGGTCTGGTTAAGGTTTTCGTGCCTTCATTTGGTTGTTTCGATGTCGAGAGAAAGAGATTAAAGCTATGGGCGGACCGCAGTTGAACATCGCTGCGCCGCCTGGAAAACGAAGGTCTGGACTGCATATTAAGCGAGTTGGTAGGGTTTTGTGTCGAGCCAGCTAGTGAAGATTATCTAAATTACATTATATTATTAAAAAAAAGGCCATATTGGCCGTATTTGATTCGAGCGCCCACAAAAGATGGGGTTGATGTTGCAGCAGATCTTGAAAAGCCCATGCAACAAAACTGATTGGTGTTATGCAGTTTTCTGGAAGCTTCGACCTCGAGACTGGATGAACCACCGAGGGTGATAGAGGCAAGGACGCTGCCATGAATAAGATAAGTATATTGCTCCCTTCCTTGAAAGGAAAATATAAGTATGTTTTATTTTGGGTATTTTTGAAAGATTTCCTTGTGATAAATTCCAAGTCACTTGTTGTTTTCTTGAAAGCTGATATAAGCTTAAATGCTTTGTGTTGTTAGCTAATTTAGAAGTTCTTGAGAAATAGATATGCATTGCATGCATAATAGAAAATTGCTAATAAGCTTAAATGCTTTGTGTTGTTAGCTGATTTCGAAGTTCTTAAGAAATAGATATGCATTACATGCATGATAAAGATAGTTAAAGATGTGCTTCTAGGCACATGGATATTCATTTCTAACTTTCTTGAAGAAATAGGATATTATATATATATACGTAAATATAGCTTCATTTTAGAAAAGTGTGCATACTTCACGTATGAATATAGAAGGATTTTATGAGAGTTTTCTTGAAAATAAAAATAGGGGTTCTTCCTTTTAAAGACACATATGAATAGTGTTCATACAAGAACCAAAATCTTTACTTGTTTCATGAAAAGACTATGTGCATTAAAGTAAAAATAATTGTGTTAGGAAAAAAAGACACATGTTGCATGTACATAAGGGTAGCTAATGTGACTATGGAAATAGGAGTCTGTGTGTACTTAGAGAAAGTGGTCATGTTAACTTTCTTGAAAATAATAATCTCTTGGAGAGATTGTCTTGATAGATGAGTTGTGTTGATGCATAAAGGGTAAGTAAACCTTGTTTTTTTTTGTATCTTGATTTTTATGCGTAAAGATAGATATCTTTAATAATTTCTTGAAAGGGAATCTTGAGAAACCCTCATATAGGAAGATAGAGAAATGAGGTTATAATGACTTCCTTTAAGAAAGAAGTATGTGGTTTTTTGTATGAAATGATGGTAGTATTCTTGTGAATGGAATATGTATTTCATACGTTAAAGAAGGGCTAATATGAAAAGCTATGGTATGCACAAAGAATAGTCATTGTGATATGGAGTTATGTTCTTTGTATGTTTTCGAGACTATGATAACTCTGTGAAAAGAACATAGGTGCTTAAGCATAGAAACAATAGTTTAGTACATGTATGAAGATATAACGATTATGTTATACATGATAGTAGAACTAAAGAGTTAGATCTCTTAAAGAGAATTATGCATTAATGTAAATAAACATTGTGGAGGTCCAACAATATTTACTTGAGTATATGCACTAGTTATATAGTATGTCATGCTTGTTCATGCATATGAGAAGATGCTAAAAGATCTTTGTTAGAGGGTGATTATTGATTCATTATTGTGGTATCTAATCTTGTTGCCAAGCTTGTTGACAACTACATTGACAGGAAAAGATGGCGGATGGTGCCAAAGGAAAGTGACGTTTAATCTTGTGGCAGGAAAATGATTAATGGATGATGCAAATGAATTTTAGTAGCAGGATCGAATATTGCTATAACAATCATGCCACAAGACATGTTGTATGTGGCAGTATGTAAGTAAAAGATTAAATGGAAACTGTATTAGCTTTTAGCTAGTTATGTGACAAATTAATGATAATTCATTGTAATGATTTCATAACAATGGTTAAGGGATGGAATCCCTTATGAGCCATTGAGTGAGGG
>APFE030437825.1:0-11868 GCA_000404065.3 Pinus taeda | reverse complement strand
AGGTTCCATTTTAGAACCTTAGCCGAGTCCGTCCCTCTTCCATTAGAAGGTTCATTGAGTGAGTGTGATTCACAAGAGGCACAATGATGGGTGGTGAGTATTTTAAATGGTATCCACATGGCCAATGACACGTCTACTTAGGTACAGGGCCTAAATATTCCCCCTCATTCTTTTGTGAGTATTCTCTATTATAATTATTCTTGATAGAAATTTGGTTCTAATAAACTAAGGAAAACACCCCATGCTAGAACCACCCCATATTTCACCAGCTCTTAAAAGGGAAATATGGTCTTGTAGTGATCTAACCTCAACATAAGAGTGTCAGACCTTGCAACTCTCGAATACCCTAGACCATTATATTTTCTGAGGTAAGTCGGAAGAATAAAGGAAATTAAGAAAATTTAGGGATTTTTACAAGGATTTATTAAGATCAAGGGAATTTGTCGATAATGCTAATTTCTTGGAGATAAAGGCCTAGGCTATATAAAATACACTTAGGAGCATTGTGCCATGTTAAAACAATGAATCTTAGGAAGTTACCATTGATTACAATTCTAAGTCACAACAATATATATGTGTGCATAAAGCCATATAATCACCACAACATTTATAAACTAGTGACTATAAGCTCTAACCAAGTGTTTATTTCAAAAACCTTATACTTAAACTTATAACATGTAAGGTAACCTATAATAATGGATATGACAATGAGTTTCCTAATTAAAAAACATACAAGATAGTTGAGAACTTATAAAATAACAAGTTAATTGAGTGAACTTCATACAATCAATCACAATCATGTAAGTGATCTTGCAATTCATGATGATGGAAACAATCAGACCATTTAGGAATTCATTAACATCATGAACAATTAATACATCTAGTCAACCATGATTACAAAATTATTCAAGAACTCTTTCATGAATCATACAAAACCACATATCGACCAATAACATAACAAGCATAGTCATCATCCATAAATCAAATATGCATAAATGATTATACTAATAGGAATCAGTTAGATTAGTTAGAAACTGAAGAGGGGACTTCGACTCTCCACCCAACCATAGCCCAACTACACTTCAATATTTCTTGCAGTTGACCACCCCCAAGCCAAATCCAAAGTCTGAGGGGATACTTGCATAAGGGAAACTGTAATATCCCAGCTAGCCTTCATGGCATATCTAAATTATTAACTTAAAGTCAATTATTAGCCTACTCCTAATTGGTTAATATCGAGAGTGTGTTAGGGTTTTTGAAATAGGTTGAAACTACCTATGATCAGTTTTGAACCAAGAATTGGTTATGGATAGACTGGTAATTACCATATGGCAACCATATTGGGGGATCCGAGAATATGATTCGGGGGGAAGCCTTTTTTAGGGTAGTGTATTTAGTAGAAATCCATTCACAGTTTCTTTGGGAAGGCATGGATTAATATATTTATATGTATATCAAATTGGTTAGTGATGGCACATGGGGTGGAATCTCGGTTCGACGTGCACTAGTTCACTGGATGGTTGTGCCTTGGCTCATTGTGGAAGACTGGATACACAGATTCTCTAAACCCTGGCCCATTGGCTAGCGATACAAACTAAAATTGATGGAGGTCACTAGGTCGTTGATCCTTGGTGAGTTGTGCAAGGTATTATTACTTGTTTTCATTCCATAGGGTTGTTGTATTTAACGATTGAAAGTCTCTGCAAATACAAAATATATTCCAGAGGTAGATATTAGCTATGACAGCTTTCATGGTCAAACAATGGAAGAGGTGCATGTGATAAATATATATGGCTTTATTTTCATTGGTCAGAAGACTCCCATGAATGTTCATAGGTCTTTTTCATATCCCTATGCACCATATGATAATGACATGCCTTGAAATATTCTAGAAGGATTACCATGTTCATCTTATAACCTCTACAATAGAGAAGGATATGAAGTTGAGTGATGGTATGGGAGCAAAAGGGAAACATGTTCATAGTTGCAACTTAATGGAGAAGAAGTTGTTCTTGAAAAAGTTAAGTGATTATGACAAAATCTTGAAAAAATTAATTGTTTATTTTTTTATTCCTAGAAGAAATATAAGATGTGTTTATGTGCGTAGTTATATTAGCTATATTATTTGAAACATAATGTGTTTATGCACAAAATAATATTTTACTTGAAGAGAATATTTTACTTGGGCAATATCCCGAGTGGTTGGGACGGTACATTATTTGCCTCCCCACCCAGGTTCGACCCACGAGATACATGTTAGCATTGTCGTCTATTGACGCAACAATTGTAAAAATCTTGACATATGATACTATAATGCTTCTTCCAAGGAGATGATCCCCTTTAAAAATTTATATGCATATAAATAATGGTTATCTTGCTAATTTCTATGAAAAAGAATAAGTTTTTATAAATAAAAAGGAATAATATCCAAGTGAATATGTGTATAAATATACATAGACATAATAACTATTACATTAAGTTTCTTAAAAAAGAGTATGTGTTACACACGTAAATAATAGCTAATATGATAAGGGAACCTATAATTGCATGCATTAAGAAAACACCCTTTGTACACTACTTCTATCTATATGACAAAATAACTCATATAAGAACTTGTATTATGCAATTTTCCATTATTTTGTAAATGAGACTATTTACTTAGATGTAATCTTGCCCACTCTTCTCCTGTAGTTATTTAAATCTTTGAGTTTCATTGAAACACTTAGAAATTTTGAGAAAACTTTGGGAATTTAGTGTATTGCATGAAAATAAATATTGATAAATATAAGGCTTATTACATGAAGATCATTTATGTGCAATAAATGGTGAATCACCTGGAAAAAATATCTATGTGATACAACATTATCACCATAGAGTAGACCTTAGAACTTAGAAGGATATTGAGGAAGTTTGTGTACATATCAAGGGAATTTTGTTGCAGTCCGATGTATCACACCAAAAATATATATGGGTGCTATACTCAACAATGCTTCGAATTTTTTTAGAACTTGATAAAATTTTCATATTGTAGGAATTCATTTTTCATGTGGTACAATATATGTATTTCATGTTAATACTTTCCAAGTGACACAAACGTTTGCCCCATCTTGTTGCATTAAATCAAAGGAAAATTTGGAGACAGGTAATGTCTTCCACTGAAGTAATCTTCAATGCAATGCTCAATGGAAAATTTACCCATCTTTTGAAACCTTAAAATAACTCATTTTGACACACTCAAACAAACTTATATCGATGAGCTAAAAATAACTTTGGTACATTGATAATAAAAGTGGCTATGCCATCTCCACTAGTATGTGTTATGTCATGTCAGCTAGGGGTGCCATGTCAACGTTTTAACGTAGTAAAAAGGAAATGCATGAGAACTTCCTAGGGCGATGACTTCTTGCCCCAAGACTAGAATTGAGTAAGATTACAATTGTTGGAAATATCATGAAGGGTATAATTTGAAAGTAAGCTTAGAATGGGTATTAGAGGTATGTTTGTGAAAATTGAATTTGATGGAAAAAGGGGAAACTTTTCTACACCCCACTAGCGTAATAGCATTTAGGGGCATGTATTTGACAATTATTATGGACATGAACATAGGATTTGGTTATATCGATGACATGGATTACATCAAATTTCTCCCATACTATATTACAAGGGAAATACCTTCTAGCGGAGGTTGTAACGGAGGTTTTTAGTGTTTTAAAATTGGAAAATTTTGTCAAGAAACCACCTCTACAACATCCATTTGTGGTAGAAGATGTTTTAGTGGAGATGACAATAGAAATTCATCACAACTAAAAAAACCTGGGTGACTAATGAGGAGCTCAAAATTTGCCAAAAATTCAATGTTGTCAGAATGGTGTGGAACATGAATGAATGCGTAGAGCTTGTCATTATAAATCCAACGATGTGAATGATAGTCAAATATGATCTCGTATGCAAAAGTTAGAGCAATTCAAAGTCTAGGTTTGACTTGGACACATACCAAGATTGGATGACATGCCAAAGGTCCTAGAAAATGGGGAAGTGCCAAGTGGCAGGTTGCCATTGGGTCCCGCATATCGCATATCAGGGAAAAAACAGTGGTCACGGCTTAATAATTGGCCCCTAGAAGTGTCAATTTGTAATTTGCAATATTGCATATCATATATCGAAGGATTTAAAGAATCGGCCCTCGGAGTAGTCAAGGTTACGATGTGATATATCGCAATTTCAGAGTCGCATTGTAATTTGCGATAATCACAATCACATATCACACCAGCACCCCTCCGATATATATGTTACTGAGGGCCTCTGCCAATGCGATTTGTGGACACGATATCATTTCAGAGTTGTAGTTTATAACTCGTCAGGTCCATCGAATCGCAATCACACTTGTTCACCCAGTTCATAGTTTGTCAGCACATAGAACTCCGTGGATTGCAAATTTCGATGGGTTTTGGACCCGATATTTTATACATTGTATTTAATAATCCCGATGGGTTCGTAGAGTTCCCAATGTAAGGGTCTGTACACCGATGGAAAACATCGATTGTGATTTGCGACAGAGCTGCGAAATCGTTTCCTTTTCTGTCATACCAACCACTTTGTATGTGACCACTCAACCTTAATTGTGAGATAGGCAGGGAAGATGGTGGGACCACCGATTTCAGCAGAACTGCCAAAATTAACTCCAGATAATGAATTTAACTGGCAGTGAGCCAGATTTGGAGGAGAAAATTGTGGAAACTCTGACCAAAGTCATATCTAAGGAAATTTTCGACCAAATAGGATGCAAAAAGAGGCTAGATAACCATATTTTAGCATTCTGAACTCATTGAAATAGGTTTTAGGATAAAAGAAGCACTTTTGGATAGGCTTTTTGAAAAGTGAAGCTTATGGGTGCCATGGTCAACCAGAGTGTTGATTTAGTTGATGGAGGAGTTTGAAGATGGAGATGACCTTGCAAGGGTCTTCCAGCCTCCATGTGCTTTCTGCAGTAGCCATTACATTAGTGTTGTAGCTTTATTTCTTATTTTCTCTATATGTGTTTTGGAGAAGA
The DNA here is from genome assembly GCA_000404065.3 of Pinus taeda. Lineage (NCBI taxonomy): Eukaryota > Viridiplantae > Streptophyta > Pinopsida > Pinales > Pinaceae > Pinus > Pinus taeda. The sequence goes on along the minus strand of APFE030437825.1, from coordinate 6,818 downwards.
GACTTGTTTATGTACTTCAAGTGGATTGTGGTACTGTTTATGCTCTTTGAAGTTGGATTATGGGGTCTTGGTGTAAGATGCATGTTCTTTCTTAAGGTTTACACGTTTGACTGTAGGTTAACATGTGTATGGAGTGAAAACTTTTACAGAAGTTGTTTCTTTGAAGGAGAAACTAGCCATTCCATTTCAACAGTTTATGTACTCTTTTTTGTAGATATTGAGCATAATGAGAAGGGGTCATGCCTTTAGAGCTGATCCAAGGAGATGTAGCCTAGGAGGGGTGAATTCCTTTAACAATGGTTAGTTTATTATTGATTGATGCATGCTTCCATTCAGTGTTTTGGTTTCATGTTTTAAGTTTTCGTCATGAAACTAACTTAAGTAAACACACATAAAATTCATGTTTTTTACTTGCTATTTTGGAGTACAAACCTCAAGCATGTTTTTATATTCTGATGAGGATCTTAGCACAAAAATCTAATATTCCAAATTTAGATCAAGTTGGTATTAGAGAATAGGTTTTTCTTTGTGCAAGTAGGAATTGGTTGTTGTTTGCAAGTGAATATGTCTTGAAGCTCAAAGTGAGGAGAAAGCTTTGGAAAGGAGAGAAAGATTGTTACAATCTCTACCACCAAGTTCTACCTCAAATTGCAGTAGAAGCTTCAAGCAAACCATGTCCCAAAGAGGAGAGCATGCAAAAATGTTAGAGGATGTGAAGGATTTTAGAAAGGATTTCTTAGACATGGCAGAAATGGTGAAAATCCTCTATGAAGAGAGGAATACCAAATTTCACGGTGAAAGCTCTAGACCTCCAAGAGGAGAATGTTCTCCAAGGGAAGAAGGTAACAAGAATGGTGATGAACTACCATCTTCTCCACAATCTTCATGTTTTTCTACAACTCTTATTCAAGATGATAGTGTAGAAAGTCCCTAAGAGAAGGTAGATGGACAAGTTTGTACCTTTTGTCCAGATGATGTGGAAGATGAGGTTCCATCTGTAGGTTTTAACCCCATACAGAAATTACCTGCATACGAATTCTAAAAATAGAAAATAAACAAGGCAAGAGCATAACACATAAAACAAATATACACGGAGATTTTCCCCTGGATCCCAAAACTGGGACTACCAGATTTATTTTTCATTATGTCCCTTTCAATGTTACAATATATATATATACATGTCGAAGCATCCATAAACCCCAATCGATTAACCCTGGATTAGAACATAACCGTAGTTCCCTTGACCGATTCTACAAAATACCATGAACCGAAAACCATCGCGCCCAAAACCATGTGTGAAATCCATGCACAAAACCATAGGTACGTTCACCCACCTAATATAGGGTCTAAAAAAAAATTCCGGGGGCGTTGCCCCAGATCCCATAGAGGGGGGCTACCGCCCCGCTTGTGACCCCCCCTCTAACCTCCCAACTTAACTACTGGGGATAGTTGTGGAAAGAATATAACACAACCCAACACTATTAGCACCCAAATTCAAGGTGCTGAAAGGAGAGAACCAAAGAGTCCAAGAGGACACATACAGAATCAAAAGGGAGTTCGAAAACACCTTTTTATGTCAATTAAAAGGTGAGGCAAAAAGTAATAATTTACATGGTTCTTCCTTATGCGAAAGTGTTGACGTAAATGCATTTACAACCTTTGAAAAAGATAGTAAAGGCATTGGATCCAAGATCTTGACCAAGATAGGTTACAAGGGATGAGGCATTGGAGTAAACCAGCAAGGCATTAAAAATCCAATTGAGGCCAAGGAGAGGCCAAGGAGAGGCCTAAATATGAAGGCTTAGGCTATGTTGCAAAAGAACAATGGTCTTCTAGCGACAGCTCATGGGTATCGTGTTCCTTTTTCCGTAAGAGAGGACATGAGGAGGCAAGATGTTGGGATTTTCATCCAGAATTGGTTCTCGCTTGGTTCCTCAAGTGTAAGGAGGACTTGAAGTGCAAAAAATATCCAAAGAGAGGTGAAAATTTTGAAGAAGAAGGGAATCTAAGTTCTTCTTGCCATGCAAGTTCCTCACGCAAGAAGCGTAAGCCAAAGGAAAACAAAAAGAGGTATAATCGTCCAATTAATTCAAATGCTTTTCATAATGGAAAACAACATGTTGATTTGAGTAACATGTTGAGGAATATGTTTCCATGCACCTTTTTCCTTTCATATAACCATTATGTATATAAGTGTGATGAAAGGAAAGAAATCATCAAGAAGATGTTTATGTCTAATGGAATTGAGACAGAAAAGAGGAAATCTCATCCAAGGTTAAAGGAAAGTGAGTCAAGAGGAGCTCAAAAGAAATTTTGTACTCACTACAATATCAGTGGACATTGGGTTGAGAAGTGTTGGAAATTGTTTCCACAACTTCATCTTGGTAAGGGCAAGAAAATCATGCAATCACCAGAAGAGGAAGCAACAAATGAAAAAATGGTGCAAGATGTGACCATCCCTGAAGCAACTTCAAAAGAAGAGAAAGTTCAAATAAAGGGTTCATTTACCTGGTTGGGTAAGAAATGGGCGGACTATTTGTCCAGTTGAAGTTTGTAAAATTTTATTTTTCACTAGCTTCATATCCCCATAGTTGGGTAAGTTGTAAAAGTGATGTTCATAAATAAATCAATTATATGCAACAATGTTTTATTTAAGCATTACAATGCTAGTTTGGCTTGTTGATAGTCCATTTGAATGGAAAATTTGGGAGTAAAGTTTATTCCATTTTGTAAAAAGCATTTCTATTTGTAGTTTGAGAAAGCATTTTAAAATTATTGTATGAGTAGTTGCAACACATTTAGTATGTTCCAAATGTGTTTAGCACTCAAGTTGTACAAGTATTCACTATGTGAGGCTTGTTTTGGTTCATTGGGCAAAGTCTTTTAGGATCTTATCCTTGATAAGGATTTTGCAGATGGGCACCTTGGAGTTCTTCTTGGAAACGATGTTGTTGTGGATGGCCATAGTGACATGGACAAGCCGAGAAGAACATTGAACTTGAATTCTATGGTCAAGTTATATTTTAAGTTCAACTTGAGAAAAAGCCAAGACAAGTACAAATCAGGGCACTGCAAACATCAATTGGTTCGAGTTTGGAAAAATGAAGGAATTGTACCTTCAAATGCTGAACAATTGAAAGTAAACTTTTGGAGACCAAAAGTTTTTCAGTGGGGAAGAGTGATGAGGAGCTCAAAATTTGTCAAAAATTTAAATTTTTTGGAATGGTTTGGAACCTAAATGAACGCATTGAGCTCATCATTCTGAATCCAATGGTGCGAACGACACTCAAACCCGAGATCGTATGTAGAAGTTAGAGCAGTTCAAAATTCAGGTTTGACTTGGACACGTGGCATGATTGGATGACATGGAAAAGGTCCCAGCGAACGGGGATGCGCCAAGTGGCAGGTTACCATTGGGTCCTGCATATCGCTATCGAGGAAAAAATAGTGATCGTGGCTTCAGAATCACCCCCCAGCAGTTCCGATTTGTGATTTGCGATATCGCATATCACATATAGGAGGAGTTAAGGAATTAGTCCCCTGAGCAATCAGGGTTGCGATGCAATATATAACAATCGCAAAGTCAGGTTGTGATTTGCGATAATCTCAATCGCATATTGCACCAGTACCCCACCGATATATATGTTACCGAGGGATTTCGCCGATGTGATTTGCAAACACAATATCATTTCAGAGTTTTAGTTTATAACTCATTAGGTCTGTCGAATCGCAATCACACTCGCCCGCCCAATTCACAATATTTAAACTTGCAGCACTCTGCTGAGTGCGAAATGAAATGGGTTTCATACCCAATATTTTATACACTGTATTTAATAATCCCAGTGGGTCCACAGAGTGCCTGATGTAAGGGTTTGTACACTGATGGAAAACGTCGATTGCGATTTATGACAAAGTTGTGGAATCGCCGCCTTTTCCACCAGACCAACCACTTTGTATGTGACCACTCAGCCTTAGATGCGAGATAGGCAGGGAAGATGGCGGGACTGCCGATTTCAGCAGAATTGCTAGAATTAACTCTAGATAATGAATTTAATTGGCAATGAGCCAGATTTGGAGCAGAAAATTGTGGAAAGACTGACTGAAGTCATAAATAAGGCAGTTTTCGACCAATTGGGATGCAAAATGAGGCTATATAGCCATTTTTTAGCATTCTGAACTCATTGGAACATGTTTTAGGATCAAAGGAGAACTTCAGGATAGTTTATTTGAAAAGTGAAGCCTATGGGTGCCATGGTCAACTAGAGTGTTGATTCAGTTTATGGAAGAGTTTGAAGGTGGAGATGACCTTGCAGGGGTCTTCCAACCTCCATGCACTTTCTGCAGCAGGCATTACATCAGTGTTGTGCTTTATTTCTTCTTTTTTCTATGTGTTTTGGAGAAGAGACATCTTTATGTGCTTTAAGTGGATTGTGGTATTGTTTATGCTCTTTGAGGTTGGAGTATGGGGTCTTGGTGTAAGATTCGTATGCTTGCTAAAGGTTTACATGTTTGACTATAGGTTAACATGTGTATGGAGTGAGAACTTTTGTAGAAGTTATTTCATTGAAGAAGAAACTAGCCATTCCATTTTAGCAGTTTATGTACTCTTCTTTTCTAGATATTTAGCATAACAAGAAGGGGTCATGCCTTCAGAATTGATCCAAGGAGATGTAGCCTAGGAGGGGTGAACTCATTTAATAATGGCTAGTGTATTACTAACTGATGCATGCTTCCATTCAGTGTTTTGGTTTCATGTTTTAAGTTTTCTTCATGAAACTAACTTGAGTAAACACATAAGATTCATGTTTTTTACTTGCTATTTTGGAGTACAAACCTCAATCACATTTTTATATTCTGATGAGAATCTTATCAGAAAAATATAATATTCCAAATTCAGATTAGTGGCCAGAGGTTTTAGTGGATGTTTTCTTAGCAGTGTGCTTATTGGACAAATTGCACTAGTGTGCTACCAATATAAAAGCATCGATGCTATAAATTTAAATAAAAGAATTAGGAGTGGAAGCAAACATTTGAAACATTGGTGCCTTAAATTTATAAAAGCACTAATACTTTCAAAATAAAAATTCATTGGCTTGTACTATCTATGACACCATGCACGAGGGCATTGAATGCAAACAACATGGGTGCCTGAAAATTATACCACCTTGTTTCTTATGTCTTCTAAAACTAGCCAAGGTAGTAATTTTTAGGAAGGGCACCTGGGCAGGAAAAAAATCTTGCAGCCCCAGTGCTGTTATCATTTCCAACACGCTAAGTCATTATGCGTAACAATTCACCGATGTTGATGAGTTGTTTAAAAGCACCGATCTGCTACTAATATAAAAGAACCTGTATTGTTAATTTAAATATTAGGGGCAGGGCTGGAAAAAATATTTTGGAGCACCAAGGCATTATTTTTATGAAAGAATATGTGCTTTAATAATAACAATATATCGAGTCGTACAATCTATGATACCATGCACTAGGGCGTTAAATGTAAATAACACCAGCGTTTGAAAAATATAACGCCCCAATGCTTATGTTTTTGTAAAAGCCCCAGTGTGGTACTTTCACAAAAGGAATCGGGACAAGAAAAATATCTTGTAGTACTTGTGCTTTTACGTCATCTAATGTACCGATGTGTTATTGGTAATGATGCATCAGCGTGTTAAAGGTGAATCACACTGGTGCATGAAATGTATATACAAACACATCGGTATACCATTTTTTATTATTATAAATATCGTTGTTGAAAAACTCGTATTTGGAGTGGCGCACTTTAATATACAATTTCCTGGTATCTATTTTATTTTTTTTAGAAATATCGACCTGTGATAGTGTAATTATTGTGATTTTTAAAATCCATTATTCATAGAAAATTTGTCATATATCTTATAATAATATTCATATAAATTAAATTTTGATTAGTGAATTTGTATATGATGTTTGAATTAATTTGTTACATCATCAGATTTTGCATTTCTTCATTATAATATTTAATCATGTATATATTTAATCAGTGGTGTAACACTTCACAGTGACATTGAACAACACAATAGAATACATAAAAATGTATTTTAGTATATATGAATAAGAGGTGTCATACAAAATGGGAAATCTATTAGTAATCCCTTATCTTTCACTTGGGACACTATGTCCATTATGTTAAACAAAATGTCTGATTTTCATAAACAATTATTTCAAAAAATACATTAGCTTGCATTGATATCCAAATAGATCATTATTATTCATTGGAACAATTGTAAGTGCTCGAGCTACTTCCATGAATTAGGTTATTTGGACAATTTTTTTGTTGAGATGGCTCCTCATGTGATGAAATTATGTCTATTTCTTTGAACATTTCCTCGTACACTTTTTTGGATATTCCTACTGGCATGTTTCAGATATTAGCTTGTTGATGCTTTGGGATTTTCATAATCTTCCTCAAAAAGTACTAAATTATTTTTATATTGATATACAAAAACTAAATATAATAAAATTGATATTAATAGATGAATGCTTTGTAGTAATAGATACATATAATTCTGAAAAGATGGTGCTCGCTCTCGTTAGGTTTTCGCACCCCTTCCCTCTACAGCTTGGCCTCGACGCCTGGGCTCAATCCACCGCTGGAGACTATGGCGGCCGGGGGTTTCTGGACCCTAAGATATTCAAAAAGAAAAAATGTATCAGTGGCCATAGAACGACGTCTTTGGCAGAGACTCTGTTGGAAATTTGGCATATTGTTCCGGGGGTTTCTCACGAAACAAGGGAGCGCGATATTATGGAAGCAACTTGCTTAGTGGACAGACAAAACT
>APFE030437820.1:0-11441 GCA_000404065.3 Pinus taeda | reverse complement strand
GAAAAGGGGGAAGAAGAAGTTACCCAAGGGATTGTAGAACAAGCTAGGGTTTCTAACCCCAAACAACCCGATCAACTGAATAATGAGGAAGCACCCCAAGAGAAAAATCAAGAAATTGGTCGAGGAGAAAGTCCAGGCACGAGTGCATGAACGGATGTTCCTTCTAATAAAATAGAAGAAATCAAAAGATTACGAAAGGAACAACAAAGATTGCTTGATGTAATTGCGTGACTTCGGCAACAAATCAGGATTCATAAGACGAGGAAGAGAGAAAAAAGGACCTCTGTGATAAGGCATGCAACCACTCTAGCAAAACCCCTTAGGAAAATGGTTAAGAGGACTCAGGTACAACCTGCTGTTCAAAATCAAAAGGAACAACATTCGGCTATTACCCATGTCGAAATTCAAGCAGATGACAAAACGGCCTGTGACAAAGAAATTCAGACAGAGGCCCAATCCTCTAAGGAAATTCAAACCATAACTACGGAACGACGCAATAAGAAGATTCAAGTGAACCTCCTACCTACAACTACTATGTGGGATAGTGACCTGAGGACAGTAACCCTACGAGAGGGTTTGATGCAAGCCCAACAAGCAGTTGAAAAACTTACAGAATAAACTGTCTCTCGAGAAAAGTATGAATAATTACAACAACGGCTAAGGGATGCCAATTTATCCGAAAGTCAAGCTTTTGAAGGATGGCGAAAGGAAGAATAAAGAGTCACAAAGGTAACTCATAGGCTAGATGTAGTTATCAAACAAATGGATACCTTATGCTCTTTGTACACTGACGTCCTAGCATGTAGAGTGCATGTTAAGAATTATGCTTTGTTTTTAATGGAAAGATATTTTCAATTGAAAATTAAGGCTGTTAAAGCAAGAGCCCCTATAGAAATAAAAACTATTGATGATTTCATAAATTGTTGTAAGCACTATGGGGTAAAGGTTCAAAGATTATTATGTGAGTTCTATTTTCACAACCATGTGTTAGATCAAGAAATAGAGCATAATCCTGGCTCTTTCATTGGGGATATCTAACTGCAGGCATTTATTTCATTTGGAGTTAATCAAATAAAATGGCTTAAAGCCTATAATGCCTTCCGAAGACAAGAAAATGGATTAGACTTATGGGTAAGAGCTGAGCCTAGAGATCCATTGCAGTTATGGAATAAACATAGGAAAGTCATGAGGACTCCAGGCATGATTGAAGCATTAGGACTCATTCATACAACAATCAATCGGCAAGGGATAGAATACTTTTTTACCATCTAAGACCTTGCCATTGTAGCTGCTAAATTTCAATATCAGACTTCTAATCCAAATATCCAACACAGGGAACCGTTTAACTATGAGAACTTTAAGTTAGCTGCTGATTGCTTGGGCCTCTATGGTGATCTTATTTTGAGGGAAGGGCCATCTTGGTTAGGTTGTAGGTTCCGAAGTCCAGTCATTGGCATCCTGCACCAGGATACCAAGCCTTATACGAAATTCCTGAGGGCCAGATAGGACATTTTTTTGAGCACCTAGCTAGGCATCATGGCTGTAGACCTCCTCATGAGATCTCGTCTCTAGCCTACTTTCTCACTGCCTTGCATGTCAACTACAATGTTTTCATGAGGGCATGAAAAAGGGTAAGCAGGGGGGTGTGTTGAGCATTGGAGAAGGTATGTTATTTTCATTTACTTTGTTATCTTTTGTTCAAAAATCACAACCTTTTCACATCATGAGCTAGGCATATGACAAAAGAATATGATAAAATCTAGAAGATTTATATGTAATGTGAAATAACTAATAATTACCCTTCTTCAATGCAGAAAGTGGAGAAAATAGAAGACTTTCATCCCAAAGGAAAGAACGAGACCAAGTTAACTGTTGTCCCTTTGGCAGGGAACCACGTTCAAACAAGGTGATCCAAATTGGAGCATAACAGCCATAAAAAGGAAAAGGAGATCTCCAATCGGCACAAAAGAAAAAGAGGATAATTGCAAAGTAACAGCTTGGTGAATCCCTCAGGATCCTTTGATCCTGAGGGATCGCTATCTTAACAATCCTCTGCATTGTTGATATCATCGCTCGACTGTTATAAGAAGGGGTAGCACTGTTAGCTGAGAAGAGGGAGAACTATTGTTATTTTTATGAAATTCTTCTTGGTACTTGAACTTTGATCATCGATTCTCTTTGAAGAGCGATTCATTGTAACTATGTTTAATGTTTTAATATAAAAACTTGGTTGTTATTCTACCGTTGATTCTAGAGTAGCCTTAAGTAGTGAGTCCCTAGAGGCTAAGGCCCTGACCCTGGTGGATCACTTGCTCCTGTACCATATTTCTGGTTTATGTGTGGTGTGATTTCTTCCATTTACTCTGTTCAGTAACCTAACGTGCTTTATTGTTTTACATATCAGCTCTGTTATATACACTTGACTAAGTAATGTTGTTATCTGCTACAGGAATGCTATATTATTCATTCTAACTTTGTATTGCATTGTTGTTCCTTTTGACAGTTGATATAACATTGTTGTTCCTTAAAGATTTCCATTCGATTACAGATTAGCTGTGCTGTATGTTCCTAAATCGGTACTACTGTATGATTTATTCATAAATTGTGACTGTTGTTCATTCAGGATTGTCGTTCTGTTGTGATTGCAGTTGTTGTTACTTTATAGTTGTGATTCATGCTTATTGTATCGAAGCTCAAATTACTGTTCCCTTTACTGATTAAGTGTGTTGCGTGTTTGGGTTGTTGTACATTCATATTTAAGTTGTTGTTCTATACTTTATTTCTCATAGTTCATTGTTCCATTTCTATTTGCTATTCAATTCAAAGGTTGTTACTTAATTCCTGTAGATTATAATTATTGTTGCATCCATTTCCGTAGGTTAAGTTTTTGTTGTTCAATCCCGTTTATAAAGATAGTTGTTGTTCCATTTCTTGTCATTTGAAGATTATTATTGCTTTGGTGTGCAGAAGGTTTGAGACTGTAGTGAACATCGACATACGCTATCTAGTTCCTAGTTTGATGATCCTTCCTTTGAGTGCCTTCTTAATTGCATCAGTTTACAGAGGGAAGAGTTACCATTATTGTACCCTTGACTGATAAATTGTTGTAGTTTTTTGAACGCATGATTTGAGTCCTAGGTTTCTTTTTGCAAGTAGATTTCATTCTAAGCATCCGTTTACTCTTATATTGAGAGCACTATACTACTAGCATTACTCTGAAAAATGATCACCTCAAACTGAGTACACTCTTTGAAATAACAAATTGTTCTTGGATTGACAATTAATGTAGGGTAAATAGAGGTGAAAAAGACCCTTTTTACTGCTCGACAATGATGACCATATCAGACAAATGTGAAAAAGATTTATTTATTGTTACAATATGGGTTTTTTATATTTTCTACATGTAAGCAATAAGGGAGGGGGTTGGAAGTAATTCTTCCATGACTTCCAAGTTGTTCTGAGGTGTATTGTGTGAGTTCCTAGCTTAATAGGTTTACTAGCGATTTTTAGTAATCTAGGTCCACCATTATCAGATCTAGAAAGATCATGTATTCCTATATATGTAATTTCCATGAAATCAATAAGACATACTTTGTTTGGTGTTATGTTTAATGGATCTTTATGCTTTCTCTCTATTTTATAATAGAGACTTCACAGAGTTTTGTCTTAGTCTTAAAGGAGTTATATGACAAGATTGAAGAAAAGAATAAGAAGATTAAAGAAAATGTTATCTCTCAGCTTGAATCTCAGTTAGTATCAGAGTATGACACTAGGTTGCTATCAGCCATGGATTTGGAAAGGAATCAACTAAAACTATCTTTTTCTCATCCTTCATATTTAACTGTTTCTTCATCAACTAGTTTGAAAATTGTGAATCTAACTATAGATGCAAGGGATATTTCATTACATGACAAAATCAACCTGCACAGGAAAACTGGAGAGCTTATCTCTAGTGATTTGATAAAATCCCTAGGAGCAAGCAAAATATAAGCCTTAATGGGGAGGTGGTAAATAAATTGAAGTTGGAGAAAGTAAAATCCATAACCTTGTTTACTCAAAATGAAGAATTGAAAAAGTTAATTGTTAAAATTGGTGTAAATACTAAAGATAGAACTATTATGTAAAATCTTTTACAGGGTGCAAACATAAATTCAAGTGATGAGAAAGAAATTAAAGTTTCCTGCAGTAGAACATGTTATGGCCCCCGAAGTAGCCCAAGTATAAAGAGAAAAGGATATTTTAACCAAATAATTACTAGAGAGAGATAATGAAGTGGCTACCTTGAAAGAATCAAATACCAGCTTTCAACAAAAGTTGGATACTCATGTTTGCACCATTTTAGTACAACCAGATTCAAAATATCCAACTAATAAATTAACTAAGGTTATGACTGAGTTGAAAATTTTAAAGGTTGAAATGAAGAAAAAGCAGAAGAACTTGGATGACACAGAGGATCTTCTTAAAATTAAAGAAAGGCATCTAACTATGGCTAAAGACAATGTCTCACAATACCATTAAAATTATCAGATAGCTTGTGATGAGATCAAAGAGTTGAAGGAGAAGGTAAAGAGGAACATGTCACTTATACAAGCTAGATAAATAATATAGAATGATATTGTCCAACAAGTAAAGGCTATCTGGGAGTATATGTTGATAGTAGCAGGAGAGAAAATCATTCTCAGGGACTTGGAAAGCATCATTACTGCCCATAAAGAAAAAACACAACAGTGTGCCCAACACGCAAAGAAGATGATTGATTTACTTAATTCCAAATCATCTCAGGAATTAAGGACTATTCAAGTTGAATATAGAAAAAATTTGGTGTTAGAAATAATTAAAATGGTGCAAAAAAAATTATATAGGAAAACAACAAAGGCCAAGCCTGGTGAGATCAAAGAATCTATCTTGAAATTTAATACAAACTTTGATAAAAGGATGAGGGTCGGATTACCCTCTTGTTGGGATCAACAAGGAATTTTTCTTCCATGGGAGACTTATGAGACTTTGTTGGTAGAAGAAAAGAGTAAGATTGGTTCCTCACATGAGAAAACAATAGTTCTTAAAGGGTCCAATATTGTCAATTACCTTGACATAAATTTTCAATTGTTATGGTTAATTAAAACCCTTTTTACAGAGAGGCCATCTTACAGTTGGATCACTAATTTTAGGATGGATCATACGAGGTTTATCAAATGTCCCAGTTTAGACTTGAAATTATGGAAAAGGTGTAGAGGATGGATATTTCCAACAACAACAACAACAAAAGCTAGACCTTCTACAAGGGAGCTTGCACAGGGATCACAAGTTATCTAGTAACATGACTACTTGTTTTATTTTATGAAATACGTGAGATATTGTATTTGTAATATTGAAACAATTTTGTTGTTAATTTTATAGAATTTTGAGCCTTCAAAAGGACCGAATAGGAATTCAAGTAGCTTTTAAGGTAGTTTTAGAATTTTGTGACAATTAACAATTCTTATAATTGTCACCATTGTAATGTAATTACAAAAGGAAATTTTGAAGAACCATTCAGGGTTCTTAATTTTTGACTCCTCAAGTGGAATTTTTTGTGTAATGTTTCTATATTTTTGGAGATTAAATAAATCTTTTCAACATGATTCCAAGAAGTGTTTGAAATTGATATGTGTCATTTTTCATTGTGAGCCATTTATTGTTCTTTCTTCTCTGGAAAAGAGTAATGAAGGTGTTGGTTGCTTTGAATAATACAGATTTACTGAACTTAAAATACATGTAATCATTAAATTAAATAACCTTAATAGGTGCTCTTCTTTTCTATAAGCTCATTTTTATGCCTTTCATATTTTCTACTAAGGTTTGAGACAAAAGATTCTGCAGTAAGTAGTCTTCTGTTATGTGCCTTTTTACCATCTCTTTCCATCACCCTGCTACAACTTTGAATAATTTTCATTACCAGTGAGGCCATATTGAAAATATTGAAAAGGTGTTTTTATCCCAGAAAGTTCCCTTCACATTACCTGTGAAACACACTTATGAACTATCATAATGGGACAACAAATAAAATTCACTATCTTTTTGCATGTCTTATTCACTAACTTCTACTCAGTTAGGCATTGTCTCTAGGGTAGAAACAATGATAATACCTTGCACAAGGAGCTTTCTTCAATCCATACAATTATTTCTTAAGTCTGTACACAATATTTTTATCATTGCCAAGAATGAACCCTTTAGGTTGTTCTATATAGACCTCTTCTTATAGATCCCCATTTAAGAATGCATATTGGACATCCCTTTGATATACTTTAAAGCGATGAAAACTTGAAAATGCAAGAAACATTCTTATGGTTTCAAGTCTAGCTACAGGTGCAAATGTTTCTTCAAAGTATATCCCTTCCTGTTGAGCATAGCCTTTACATACAAGTCTTTATTTATTGTGAATTACATCTCCATTTTCATTCTATTTGTTTTTGAAAACCCATGTTGTCCAAATAACATTTTTATGATTCTTTTCTATTTGATCAAGTTCTTCATTCATTGCCTTAAATTGACATTCATCTTTTCTTGCTTGATTCACATTTCGAGGTTCAAGTGTGGATAGTAAGGCTAGATAACTAGAAGTTCCAACAAGATTTCTTCTAATGAGAGTTTGTAGATTTCCGTGGTGAGAATTTTGATATTTTTTATCCAGATTGTCCACACTCTCCATTTTTAGTTCCAACAAGAGTTCCTCTAGTTTGTATACCTGCATCCTTTTCACCTATAATTTGAGATTCAGGATGATTTTTTGAAACATACCTTGAAGATGTCTTTTCTGACGTATATGTATCTTCATTTCTTTCTTCTGATGCTTCTCCATTTATTTCTTCTACAACCAAGTTTTGGCTTGTAGTAGGGAGAGGTTCGTCATCCCCTAGTTCTCCCTTTTTGGTAGTTGTGGATGCTTCATCAATTACTACATCTATGCATTCAACATTTTTTTTGAATCCTTTTAGCATAAAATTTATATCCCTCGCTCCTAGAAGAGTATCGAAGAAGGATTCCTTCATCAATTCTAGATTCAAACATTCTAAGCTTATCATCATTGTTCTTTATGTAACAACTTTTTCCAAAAATTGTAAAGTGTTTGACATTTGGAGGCTTACCAAACCATAGTTCATATGGAGTTTTATCACTTTTTACTCGAAGATGAGATTTGTTAAGAATATTCATGGTTGTATGTGTTGCTTCTGCCTAGAAGGTGTGTAGAGTTCCTAATTCATCAAGCATGGCATGTTCCATTTGTTGGATCATTCTATTCATTCTTTCTGCTCCTCCATTTTGTTGAGGAGTTTTAGCTATAGAAAATTGTTTGTTGATGCCACGTTGTTCACATAATTTAAAAAACACATATGATATACACTCTCCTCCTCTATCAAATCTAAGACATTTGATTTTCAAGTCTATCTCATTTTCTACTAGAGCCTTAAATACTTTAAATTTATCAAATGCTTCATCTTTATACTTTAGTAAGCCAATCAAACACATTCTTGTAAAATCATCAATGAATAATATGAAATATTGTTCACCACGAGGAGAATTCTTTCTCATAGGACCACATAAATAAGTATGAATAAGCGCAAGTGGCTTACTTGAAGTACCTTCTTTAGCATTAAACTGAAATCTGGTTTTCTTACCAAATTGGCATGATTTGCATATGTTATTTTCAGGTGGAGAGATGTTGGGCAAATCACAAACTGCTCCCATTTTTCTTGATTTGTACAATTCAAAAAATCTAAGGTGTCCCAATATTTTGTGCCAAAGCCAACTTTCTTCAAATTTGCTTATGTAACAATATTCTTGCCCCCCCTAAAAGACATAGAAATTGCCTAGAGCTCTTATTCCATTTATTATGATCTTACCTGTGTCCAAATTTCTTACCATGTAGTTCTGATCTGAAAACAACTTCATTCCAAAGAAAGTTTCAATGGCAAGATCTACAACCCATGTTTCCTTCATGGACATACATGGAGACATTTTTTTCCCTGTTTTCTCATGGAACCCGTGGAGCTCTGCTAAAAAATTTTAACTGGTCAAACAAACTGCCTTGTATATTCTATAGTTATAAGGTCAAGACTATTTTCTACCATAATTCCCCAAACATATGTTTACCCAAAATTCATTACTTGGTTGGTCTCTTCCATGTATCCTCAAAAGTGTTTTGTAATGAATTCACTTGGGGAAAATATCTTTCAAGTCTCTAGCTTATTAATCCTCCATGCTCTTGATTTTCCACCTTGAGAATGCTATACTTCATTTTTAGAGGAAACCCTGGTAGAAAGTTTTCAAAATTTGTTTGTAAGTGATTATTATTAGAGGAAATTTGAGCCTAAAAGTAGCATACTAAGGAAAAATAATAAAATAATAGATATAAATTTTGGAGGGAAAAGAAGAAAACTATTTTTTCTATAATTGTATTTTTGGCTTATCTCCTTATAGGTTTACTAAAATTTCAACTGTAGAGCCGCATCCAACAAGTACCCGTTATACATACTTTTGAGAAGACCCACATTGATAAAAATTGAAGATACATTAAAAAAGCATTTTGAACACACTGTTTAAACGTAACTTCAATTTTTATTAATGCGGGTCTTCTCAAATGTATTCATAATGGGTACTCGTTGGATGCATAGTTTAATTCTACATATAATGAGTGTCAAAACATGAAATGTGAGTAAGCCTATAAGGAGATAAGTCGAAAATACAATTAAGAAAATAGTTTTTCTTTTTTTCCCTCCAAAATATTTACATGTACCACTTTTTAAATTTAAAGGATTTCTATTGGTTTACATATTATGACATGGAAATTAAGTGAAAATTTCATGGGAAATTTTAGGCTAAAATTTCCTCTAATGGCCCAATTGTCATTTTATCTTATGCCATTAGGACAAAATTTATCTACTGAACCAACTCAGTTTCCCCTATAAACTTTTGATGAGCATGTTAAGCCAATTTTACAAGTAATTTCCAGGGTTCTATAGTGATTTGATTAAAAACCCCTAGCAGCAAGCAAAATATAAGCCTTATTGGGGAGGGTTGTAAATAAATTGCAGTTGGAGAAAGTAAAACCTAGACCTTGTTTACTCAAAATGAATATTGAAAAATTAATTGTTAAAATTGGTGTAAATCATGAAGATAGAACTATTGTGAAAAATCTTTTACAGGGTGCAGAGACAGAAATTCAAGTGTTGAGAAAGAAATTAAAGTTTCCTATAGTAGAACATGTTATGACCCTCGAGGTAGCCCAAGCAAAAAAAAGAAAATGATATTTTAACCAAATAATTACTAGAGAGAAATAAGGAAGTGGCTACCTTGAAATAATTGAATACTAGCTTGCAGTAAAATTTGGATACTCATGTATGCACCATTTTAGTACAACCAAATTCAAAAGATATAGCTGATAAATTAATTAGGGTTATGACTGAGTTGGAAATTTTAATGGATGAAATGAAGAAAAAGCAGAAGAAAATGGATGACACAGAGGAGATTCTTAAAATTAAAGAAAGGTTGCTGACTATGGCGAAAGATAATGTGTCAAAATACAAGAAAAATGATCAAATAGCTTGTGATGAGATCAAAGAGTTGAAGGAGAAGGTAAAGGCGAACATGTCACTTATACAAGCCATAGAAATAATATAGAATGATATTATCCAGCAAGTAAAGGCTATTTGGGAGTATATGTTGATAGTAGCAGGAGAGAAAATCATTCTCAAGGACCTGGAAAACATCATTGCTGCCTAGAAAGAAAAAGCCAAAACAATGTGCCCAACAAGCAATGAAGATGATTGATTTTCTTAATTCCAAATCATCTCAAGAATTAAGAACTATGTAAGTTGAATATAGAACAAAGTTGGTGTCAGAAATAAATAAAATGGCGCAGAAAAAATTATATAGGAAAACAACAAAGGCCAAGTGTGGTGAGATCAAAGAATTTGTTCTAAAATTTAATACAAATTTTGATAAAAGGATGAGTATAGAATAGTCTTTCGGATTAATCACATTGTAAGGATTGGGTTGAGGTTCCGAACCGACTAATGTGGTTCATTGCCAAGACCAGGTGAGAAACCAGACGATCTAAGAGAATAAATAGCAGGGATGCATCAATGTTCATGGAAAGCCGTCCAAAATTAACCATTGGTGAAAAATTATGAAGGGATAAAAGGTAAATTAAAATCACTGATATTTAGTTAAAAATAATTGTTATGTAATAATTAATTATTTAATATAGAAAATGTAAATGATTTATCATTTTAGTCAATAAAATAATCATTATTAGGTTGACCTATTT
Organism: Pinus taeda; assembly: GCA_000404065.3. NCBI lineage: Eukaryota > Viridiplantae > Streptophyta > Pinopsida > Pinales > Pinaceae > Pinus > Pinus taeda. The sequence continues at coordinate 1,135 of APFE030437820.1, read as the reverse complement.
AAGTGTAATCTATCGATTCAAATATAATTATTTTACATAATAGTAATATTATTTAAAATTAATAATGTTAGCGTTTGAAAATAAGTTTGTTATGTGATGAATTTTAGTGGATGATATCAATTAATAAATTTATTTACTTACCAATTCAATATTAATTAATGTGTGAATAAATTATCAATTTAGATAATACAACAAATTTTAACTATGCATATATTAGGAATGAGTTATTCAATGTGAGTTAACATGATTAATTAATATATTTATCGATAACTAAGCATGAGGTCTAGATTTCCCTCTTGTTGGGATCAACAATGAAATTTTCTTCCATGGGAGACTTATGAGACTTTGTTGGTAGAAGAAAAGAGTAAGATTGATTCCTCACATGAGAAAGCAATAATTCTTAAAGAGTCAAATATTGTCAATTACCTTCACATAAATTTTTAGTTTTTATGGTTAATTAAAACACTTTTTATACAGAGGCCATCTTATAGTTGGATCACTAATTTGAGGATGGCTCTTATGAGGTTTATCAAAAGTCCAAGTTCAGACTTGACATTATGGAAAAGGTGTAGAGGATGGGTATTTCCAACAGTAGCAACAACAAAGTTGGACCTTCTACAAGGGAGCTTGCACTTGGATCACAAGCTATCCAATGAAACATGACTACCTATTTTATTTTATGAAATATTTGAGATATTGTATTTGTAATATTGAGACAATTTTGTTGTTAATTTTATAAAAGTTTTAGCCTTCAGAAGGACCGTATAGGACTTCAAGTAGTTTTTAAGGTAGTTTTAGAATTTTTTGACAATTAACAGCTCTTATAATTGTCACCATTGTAATGTAATTACAAAAAGAAAATTTTGGAGAACCATCTAGGGTTTTGAATTTTTGACTTCAAAAGTGGAATTTTTTTTGTGTAATGTTTCTATATTTTTGGAGATTAAATAAATCATTTCAAGGTGATTCCAAGTAGTGTTTGAAATTGATATGTGTCATTTTTAATTGTAAGTCATTTATTGTTCTTTCTTCTCTCGAAAAGAGTAATGAAGTTGTTGGTTGTTTTGAATAATACAGATTTACTAAAATTACAATATATGTAATCATTAAATTAAATAACCTCAATAGACTCTCT
>APFE030437819.1:38223-55482 GCA_000404065.3 Pinus taeda | reverse complement strand
GAACCAACTCCCAAGTGTTATTTTTTTCGATTTGTTCAAGTTCTTCATCCATTGCCTTGACCTAGCATTCATCTTTGCAAGCTTCTCTTACATTTTTTGGTTTAGTGGAGGAGAGTAATGCCAAATAGCTTGAAGCTTCTACAATTGTTCTTCTTGTTTGTATGCCAGCCTCCTTTTGCCCCAAAATTTGTGATTCTGGATGATTCTTTTGAACATACCTAGAAGGAGTCTTTTCTTCTATCCTTATATGTTCCTCTTTCTCCTCATGGGTTTCTTATTCATAGTTTTCTTCTTCATCATCAGTTTGATTTTGAGGGTAGTCTTCATCCTCTTCGATATTTTCATAATTTACTTGCCTAGGAATGTATCCTTTTTCATCAACCACTACAACAATGTTGTCAACAATTCTTCCAAGTATTTTATTGTAACACTTATATGCTTTGCTGTCTAGAGAATAACCAAGGAGAATGCCTTCATCTTCTCTAGGTTCAAGTTTGCCAAGTTGTTCATCATTATTCTTAATATAGCATTTGCTTCCAAAAATTTTGAAATGCTTTATCGAAGGAGTCTCACCATACCAGAGCTCATGAGGAGTTTGAGTGATGTTCACTCGGACATTTGTTTTGTTGAGAATAACAACCGCAGCAAAAGAAGCTTCACCCCAGAAGGTTGAGGGAGTTCCTGACTCATCAAGCATAGCACGAGCCATTTGTTGAACAATTCTGTTCATCCTTTTCACTACTCCATTTTGCTGAGGAGTTCTAGCTATAGAGAATTCCATTCTTATTCCATGTTCTTCACAGAAATTGAAAAATTCATTTGAGGTAAACTCCCCACGTCTATCAGACTTGAGGCACTTAATTTTGTGATCTGATTTGTTTTCAGCCAAGTCTTTGAAAGATTTGAATTTTTCGAATGCCTCATCTTTTTGCTTCATAACTCCTAACCAAACCATCCTCGAGAAGTCATCACTGAATAATATAAAGTATTCTTCTCCCCGAGGTGACCTTGTCCTAAATGGTCCACATACATCTGCATGGACTAGTTCAAGAGGCCTGCTAGCTGAACCTTCCTTCTCAGGGAAGTTAGTTCTCGTTTGTTTACCAAACTGCCATGGTTTTCATATAGTGTTGTCAGGAATTTTGATATATTTTACAAGAGATGTTGTAATTGCATGCTTTCCTTTTTTGAGAGAAGCTTAGATGCCCCAACCTCCGGCGCCATAACCTGTGTTCAACATCCTTGCTCAAATAACATTGTTGTTGTCCTTCTTCAAATATGTATAAATTATTTGGAGTTCTTCTGCCTTTGATCATTGTTCTTCCTGTATCAAGATCACGAAAACTACACCCATATGATCGAAATATTACCTCAGTTCCATTATTGCACATCTGACTGACACTCAATAGATTATGCTTCAAGACATCAACATACAAAACATTTCGAGCTTTGACCTTTTCTTTTAATTGAGCAGTGCCTTTTCCTTTTATGACTGCAGAGGTATCATTTCCAAAAGAAACTTTCTTTCCCTTTTCTAAAACACTATATGATTCAATTTTTTCTTTATCACCTGTCATATGCTTTGAACATCCACTGTCAATGTACCATTGATTTTCTTGACCTTCTGCATATAAATCTATCCCACATCTTTCTGGTTGCGGTTCCTTCATTCTCCATGTTCTGGCACTTGAGGTTTGTTCCTTCTGAGTTCTTTTCCAAAACCTGCTCCTGCATTCAGAATCTTCATGACCAAAGTTATTACAAATAGAACATCCAATTTCTTTTTCAAGGCGGAAAAGTTGTTATGGGTCCTTTTTGTGATTCCAGTCATACTTCTTTGTTTTTGAGCTTCTCTAGTCATGATTGTCTTATAGGAAACATATTGAGCTGCTTTGTGGCCAATGTTATGGCAAGAGAAACATTGGCCATTGAAGAAACTCCTCCGATTATCAAATCTTCCTGTCAAATGCTTGTAGTTTCTATTGTCATCCATTCTTGAGGAAAATTGAGAAGATTTTACCTGTGGCTGGTTGTGGCTTTTGTTCATCCTTAAGGTGGATTTCCCTTGATTTACCTGGTAGTGTTTGTTTATCCTTTATGTAATTCTTCCCTGTTTTACCTGGTGATCTCCATTGGGATTTTTCTCATTCCTCCTTGCTGCATTGAGATAACTCTTTGAGGTTGATGCTTGAGATGCTTCTCCATTATACCCTAGACCAGTCTTGATTAGAGGAGAACGTTGTACATTGATAATCTCATCCAGAGTTTCAGATCCTTTAACAAATTTAAGATTAAGAGCCTTTGTTTTCTCAATTTCTTTTCTAAGGCCAACAATTTCACATTCTAACTTCTTAAGAAATTTTTCTTTTTCATCAAGTTGGAATTGTAGAGTATCAATGATCATATTCTTTTCTTCTAAACATGTTTTGAGTCTAGAAATCTCTTCATAAAAGCCATCCACATCTATAACATCCATGTAATCATCATCTTCAAAAGCCATTAAAAGTTTACAATTATTACCTCGTTCATCTTCATCACTATTTGAAAATCCATCACTATCTTCATGAGTGTAATAGCTTTTCTTGTTCCATCTAATAGATTCTTTCCCCTTGTCAATCTTATCCTTATGAGGACATTTGGCAACATAATGACCGACTCTTCCACAAGAAAAGCATTTGAAAGGTAACTTACCTCGGAATCTTCCAGTACTCCGTTGAAGGTTCTTGACAAAATTTGATTCTTCCTCTTCTTCTGATACATGACTTGACTCATAGTAATCTCCTTTTCCTGAAGCCTTGAAAGCAGCTTATCTCCTGTCTGATATCATCCTTTCCTCATTTCATAAGCAGTCAGAATTCCGTGCAGCTGTGACATGGTAAGATTTCGTAGATTCTCCTTTTCTTCTATTGCAGAAACTTTAAATTCAAACCTAGGAGACAAAGATCTTAGAACTTTTTCAACCACAACAACCTCTTTTATTTCTTCACCGAAGTTTTTCATACAATTGACAATCTCATCTACATGAAGGAAATATTTAGCCACACTTTCATTATGCATTCTGAGATTTTCATACTGAAGTCTGGGGGTTTGAAGTTTTGCTCGTTTTACCTGATCATCTCCTTCATAGCTCAGTACAATCTTGTCCCATATTTCTTTTGCAGATTTATACTGCATAACCTTGACAAATTCGAATTGAGATAAACATCCTAATAGAGTATTGACTGCCTTTGCATTTGCTTCATATTTCTTCTTCTCAGCCAGATCTGTAGGAGTTGCTGATGGAAAAGTATACCCTGTATCTATGATATCCCAGACTTCTGTACCAAGAGATTGAAGATAGACAGTTACTCTTACCTTCCAATATATGAAGTTTGTCCCATAAAAAATCAGTGGCCTGATCGATGCTTCTCTTTCGTAGTTGCTCATGATGATGGATCTTGCTTCAAGCAATCAAGCTTCTTCAGAAGGACCTGCTCTGATACCAATTGTTGGAAATAACACTGAGAGGGGGTGAATCAGTATTATCAAGTCAAATATTCCTTTTTCAAATCCAAATGATATATGCTACTTCATTTAATTAAACCCGCAACTATGTAGAAGGAAACCCGCGTATATTATGCAAACTTATAATTTAATTTATCTTTCAGATGTTGATTGTTAATATGTGTATCAAAATCAAATAATCAATAACCAGAAACAGTAAAATAGAGCAGAAGGAAATCACACACAAGAACACAAGATATAAGGTGGAAACGCAATGTGGGTGAAAACCACCTGCTGCGATTTGTCTCTATCTTCTCTTTAATTATAAACTTCTTTTTACAATTGTACTGGTGCAGTCCTTTACCAGTATGCTGGCTGCAACCTGTAGAGGGCTACAACCCTCTCTCATTTTCCAGCTTCTCCTGGAAGGGAGCTACAACCCCCTTAGCTCTTACACTAGCCAATATACTAGCACGTAGGTGCTAGCCTACAGAAGGCTACAACCTTCTCTTTCTTCCAGGGACCATGTTTCATAAATTTTCAGACTGGATCCATGAACATCAATCAATCATCAAGAATTTCTGCATCAAACAATCTCCTTTTCACCAATTAGCACTGAATGAAGTAGACACTTCTCTGACAACTGTATCCAAATCACAGCAACAGTAACCACACACCAAATCTGAACCCAGAACGAAAGATACTATCATTCAAGCTCAGGTTCCTTCTTTATTCAGATCCAGATCTGCACCATAACCCAATCACAGTATTCAAGATCTAGCACTTTATCAGATATTCAATAACAATTCAGATGATCCTTTGCCAAATGATCTCCTTCCTCTTTTATAGTGTTAGGCATTTCACAATACCACGGTCCAAAACCATAATAACACAATACCATGAACCCAATACTTGGGATCAACACTTTTGGATGCAATACCACGGAGCAAAACTATAGGATCAAAAACTGTCGGACTAATACCATGAACCAACCATGAAAGTGCGTGAACTTTTATCCACATGAAATAAACTTTTCTGTGCACAAAATTCCGTGAACTTTTCTCCACATGAAATAAACTTCTCTCTGCATAAAATTCTGTGAACTTTTCTCCACATGAAATAAACTTTTCTCTGCATAAAAGTCTGTGAAATTTTCTGCACTATAATTTATCATCTGAGATGAGTGGTTTCCATCAAGTACAACATATGTATCATAATGCCAACACTTCTTTCATTGTAGAGAATTGTTTTGTTGAACAAGTTGTCACATTTCTCCAATAGGATTATCAAAATGAAAACTAATTTTGCATTAAATGAAGCCAATCTACAAGAAGTGAAACATAAGTTACCTAGATTCATATAGACTGGAGCATTTTTGTTATTATCTTGGTGCTTGTCTATTTGACTGATTTTTGTTCTTATACATTTCTACTATACTTCAGCTAAAATAAAACAAGGAATTGTAAATCACTTCTCATATTGCTTAGATTTCCAAGACAAAACTACTTTGCAACCATTTTGAATTGAATTGATGCTTGAGTTTCTTTGATACCTTCACAATGTTAATGATATTGATAGGTATTTAGAAGTGTTTTCTACATCTTGTTATGTTCACGCTCGATCCACAATTATCTTATGGGGAGATGATTTTTGTGTTGAATGGTTCTCTAATTGGTTGTTAGTTCTGATGAATTTTTGGCTATACACAAATGGACAACCATATCTTAGCTTCAATCAAGAAACTCATGGATATCAGTTCAATATTTTTTTACATAACTAAAACCTTTTATGCGGCCATTTTAAACCACTCTTGTTATATCATACAATAGACATGTTGGATACAATTCCTAAATCAACGACTACATGCATTTCCATGTACCAGTGCCAGCCTAAGGAATTTGACATGTTTCTAATTGAGCAATTCTTGCTACAACATGGCTTCTTGATCTATGGACAGTTTATCAACAAATGCCATGACTCTTTGTTCTAATCTATTTGTACACTTGCACCATGGTTTGATATGTTTGGAGTGAGAAAAAAATTTGCACGGACTTTTTACAATTGTATCATTTTCATTGACAATAGAGCTATCAATTTCTTGAGAGAGCATTTGGATACTAGGACCATTGAGGAGGAACAATGTATCAATTACTAGTAAAGTTTTATTATTAACTTATCAATGTCATATGCATCGAGACATATAGAAGGAAATAGTTTTACTATTTAATGGATATGTGAAATACTTAATGTAAACATATCCATATGGAATGTAGACACAAGGGATATTTCTTTGAGATTTCATTCGTCAAACACTTCATCTAGAAGATTATACTTCTCTACCAATGTGCACATCACATTCAAATTATCATGTACTATTGAAATTTGGTATATTTTATAATATTAGCCATGATAACAATATGCACAGAATACTCAAAGCAACATTCGAAAGAGAGATCGGTAATTCAATGTTAAATGTGTGTTTTAAGCATCCTTCTAACAATGAGTCTATTTGTACTACATCTTGTATCCAAATGAAAAATCGGTCAATCGATATTATAGCATAAATAAAAATGAAATTCGTTGAACTTGCTAAACATTAGACATTATTGAAACAAGATGATCATTCTTTATTAATGCACACACACAAAAGAAAAATAGGCTTTGTTCCTTCTTCCAATGAATGCAATAAGAAAAACAATTTCTTGCATCAATGAAAATATGCAATATGAACACAATGTGTTTTCTAAAAAAATCACATAAAGAGAATGTGCAATCAAATAAGGCAATTGAGAAATATTTGCAGTCAATCGAAGACACACCTATAAATGCATGTTTCATTTGTGGCAGATTTCTCTTCAGAAAAGACATAAAACTCATTGATAAAGTTCTATTGTGAAATTCTTGTTATCTCACGCCTGCAACAAAAGCGAAATGAATCAAAATAGATGAACATATTTTCAAATCTTATAATAATGCAATATTAAATTAAATTCTACCTGTATTTGCATCATCTATGCGTATTCATCGAAATTAGAAATTGATGTTTGTTTCACAATTGACACACCTAAAGGAAGATTGGTAGCAACAAGAATGGATTTTGCACAAATAAGACAACTTGGTTATGAAAGGTCATAGATTGGTTTAACAGGCATAACTATAAATGTTCCTAACAACTTGGATAGAGTTCAAGAAACTCTACCTAGAGATGTTAATGAATGCATGACAGTTGCAATTATACTAAAGAGAAAAATACAATACAAAAATGCTTATCTTTCTGAGAAAATTCAGCCAAAAAAAGTAAGGATTTCTTTATGTGACTTTTGCAACACCTCTTTGTACAAAAATTAGCAAATAGTAATCAACAATGAATGGAAAATACACTTTGATGAAAATAAACAAAACCATCAAAGTAATGATACAACATCATATCAACTAGCTTCACCATATTCTGATGATGACCAAGATCCAATAATTGAGACACTTGTGTATGGGTACTTAGCTACTCATGTCATCGATGACCTTGATACAAGAATAATACAAATTTAATGTTCTGAGGGATTCCATCCCTTGGGAATTTTTCAAGACAAATTTTCTGAAGAACTTAACTTCCCAACATTATTCTACCAATCAAGTCAACCTATCGATGTTGTCAATAAGTTCTCTTATCAACAAATTGTTCAATGGGATTTGATGCACATGTTAGGTGACTTTTCAACCATATTACAAACATATTCGTTAGGTAAACTTGACTTAGGGAAAATTGTCAAAATTGACCAAATTAAGCAATGGTGGTTTTTGGCACATGGTATAGTGTACCCATGGTATTTATGCCCGTGGTATTGCATGTAATGGAGCCTATAAAAGGTTAGGAAAACTTAATTATAATGTAGTCCATGAGTGGGGAAGGCTCATTTGGCCTGGTTGGCCAGGTTTTTGGCCAAGGCTAATGAAATTTCATTAGGTTGGGTTTTTCCCTAGATTTGGGGTTTTCCCAGATAAATATTATGTGTTTAATGTCTATGTGTATTTTTTTTGGTTATTTTATTATTCCTTTTAGTAAATTTTGTAAATATGTTTTTCTCTACAGTAAATTTCTTAACAATATTATTTAAAACCATTTATATATTGATAAACCAAGTTTCTAGTTCAGCTTGGATTTCTATATGCAAAGGAGAACTGGAAGGATAAAAAATACTTTCCAAAGATGTCAAGAATAAAAAAAATCTTCAAAGATTGTTTCAATCACCAATTGCATATCAATGTTTCAAAAGCATTCACACATCCCCAAATTACTTTGAATGTATATGAAAAGACATTTGTAATGATATGACAACTTATGCCACCAATGTTTTTTGTCACATTCACTAGTGAAACATATTTTTTAAAACCATTTTTATATTGATAAATAAATTTTATACTTCATCTTGGATTTCCATATGCAACAGAGAACTAAAAGGAAAAAACTACTTGCCAAAGATGTCAAGAATAAAAAAAATCTTCAGACTATTGCAATCACCAATTGCATATCAATGTTTCAAAAGAATTCGCACATCCACATATTACTTTAAACACATGAAAAAAGACATATTTGTAATGATATGACAACTTGGGCCACCAATGTTTCTTGTTACATTCATTAGTGTTTAGCATCTTTGGGATGCATTAAGAAATGCATTAATAAAACAAAGCGGCCCTGGCTTTGTAGCAAGTGATAGTAACAACTATATTGATTAATGCATTGACACATTAATCAGACATTAATTAGTTATTTTTAGTTGATATCATAGATACAAAATCTCGTCACTACGCACTTTGATTACAAAAAACAATGAATTATTTGGTTAAGTGCAATATTACTTCTTTATCACTGAGTTCCAAAGCAAAGGGACAGAGCATGAACATGGATTGCTTTGGATTCAAGGTGCACCAATGTATGAGCATTCCCCTAATGTTGATGTTATGGATTTCATTTATTATTATTTGATGTGTGATTCAACATATTTCCAGATGTAATGTCTCATATTCAAACTCATCATAACACAAAAAATTACAAAAATCATAGGCATTCCACATGTAGATTTGGTTTCCCTTTCGCACCAATTGCTGAAACTTGTATCTTACAACCCTTGTTGAATGAAAAAAATGAAAATAAAGTAATGAAAAAAAAAAAAACTTTCTTTCTTTCTACAAAAATAAGTCTATTAAAAAAATGTAACAGTCAAGATTTTTCTAGCTACCTTGGAATTACAAAAGAGTACATGTTGCTCCTTCATTCTTGTGTCTCTCGACCTATTTTATTGCTCAAAATAAATCTTTGTCAAATGTGTATAAATGCATTTGAAAAAATCATATTATCATTGTGGGAAGCAAACACAGATGCTCAATTCATTTTAGATGCCTATGTTGAAGTAGCATATTGTAGCTCATATATGACAAAGATGGATCGCACAATGACATATGATTTTAAAAAAATCCAAGAAAATTGCATATGTGATGGAGAACAAAATTCAAACTATTCATATAAACTTGGAAATGCATTTCTAAATATGCAACAAATTTCAAGTCAACAAGTAATGCACATTTCTCTTTCATTGCCTTTATACTCATCTTCTAGAAAAATAATAATAATAAAATTAAATTAAAAAAAAAAAAAAAAAAAAAAAAAAAAAAAAAAAAAATCATTAACACTGATCCAATTGAAAAACAAAAATATGTGCTAAAAATACTTATTCTATTGCAACAAAAGCCTAATAATTATGAGGATGTTGTTTGCATGATGATCATTGATAAATATGTCACACATCCCATTGAAATTGAGAAAGTTTTCTTGGTAGAGTATGCTTCTTCCTACTTGAGCATGAAAACAACAAAAAAATAAAAATAAAACACCCATGTGTCATATAGTTCATTTAATGCAATGAATAAGGAGAATTAAAAAACCATTATAGAGAAAAATTTATGCTCTATAGTCCATACAAAAAATCTGAATATACATTAAATAAGGCTCATGAGACATGGACTAAGGTGTACTTGTCCCAAAAACACATTGGCAATCTCACCATGGGGTGATATTAAAATTGCGTTGATTGCAGTTGTATCCAAAGACGAAGATATATTTATGCTTCACTTGCCATTGGAAAATGGCACTAATGCTCATCCTATCAAAAAATATGATATTCAACACGACCTATTAGAAAAATTGCGCTCTATAAACATTCGAGTTGGATATCCAAACTCCAATAAATTCATTAAGCATCATTTTGTGTAGACATATGACATATATCATGAAATTAGAAGACAACTAAATCAAGAACAACAATTAATAATAAAACAAATAATGCTATTGATAAAAAGAATCTAGGAAATTCATTATATTTGTTTATCATTGGAGTTGCAGGCATAGGAAAAACATTCACTGCACAAGCACTTTACCATGCATTAGTGTGAGTCTACAACAAAGAGTTACAAAGTTACCCCTTGAAAAAAAAGGGTCTCATTCTTACATTTACTGGAAAGGTTGTATACATTGCAACTGGTGTCACAATACATTCAACTTTACATTTTCCACTTTCACCATGTGCCATGACGCCATTGTGTTTCCTGGAAAACTAGTGTCTTTTCAGTCTGCTAGTCCCACTAAGAAGGGTAGCTATCTTAGAAACAAACAATCAAAGCAATTTGTGATTTCCTTTATGTATGATAGATAAGAGAGAAGCAAAGAGGGCCAACCTTGATCTTCTGCTTGACTCCTTGCTTGATTTCTCTCTCCCTTGATGGAACTTGCAACTCCTCTCCTACTTGTCCCACTTTAGAGAATACTTGTAGAGACAAAGTAACAAAACACCATCAAAGCATCTTGATCTTTAATATCATAAACAATGCAGAATCAGAAATACATTGACCATATAATTGCATTCACAAAACAAGAAGATAAATACACAATTGTATGGAGGAAAACTCAAAGAACTTTACTAATAGCAGAAGAGAGGGTTACAACCCAGTTTTTTGATCTAGCATCATCCTCCCAGCATCAAAGCCCTTTTCACCTCATGAAAAGCAAGATCACCAAAGAATACAATGCTTCTTCTCAAAGACAAACTAACAACACTTCTTTACAAATTACAAAATTCTAGCCTCTAGATCTCTCAAATGAGGGATCCATTTATAGTTTTTTTCAAAGGTGTGAGTCAGCTCTAGGTTTTTGATTAGTGTCATTCCACTTGTAGTTCTTAGTTTCACTTGGAGATTTCTTAGATCTCTTACTCATCCCTGGGCGAATTTAGAGAGGCAAGTGTCATAGAGGAAGTTTCTAGAAGATTTCATGAGCATCCACTTAGCAAACTGCCTCAGATATTTTTCCATTCTCGTGCATTGCGCCCCACAGAAGGCCTCTTCAGTATGCATCACACCTGGCTAGTGTAGGAGTCAGTATGCATCGCACCTTGACCAAGGAGCAATCAATATGATCCAGTTTTGGCCATTTCTGAGTGGTTTTTCAGGTGGAACTTCTGGGAAATGATGTAATCAGTTGACCATGATCTTTTGGGGTATGAAACAACACTTTTAGGGGTTAAAAAGTGCTTGGTTTATCGACATATATGATTGGGGTTGCAGTGCCCAAATATGTCTATAAAAGCTACCCTCTAAAGCATTAGGTTGTAAATATTCTGATGTCGAGTGAAATGCTTTATCATGAGGATCTGAGGTATTCGAATTGGAAGGTGACATATATAAAATACAATAAAATACATCATCATCATATTATTTTCATGATCTAGCTAAAGCGGGCATTCCCATGCTCAGCTTTATAAATTCATTTTCATGTACATAGGACAGACAATCGCCCGTTGTTGAAAACTGGTGATTCTTTGTATGTAGAGTCATCATCGCTTAGCTTGGATGATCATCTGTGCATTTTCTGTGTACATATGATTTCTTTATATTCCTGAATATATCGCAGCCTGGATGGATGAAACTAGATATGGGGTCTTCAAACTCATTCAATCTTTGCTCAATGTACAAGTCGATCCATGTGAAAAGATGTTCTGAAGTTGAACATGGAAAGGTGTCGCCTGATTACTAGCCAATGATGTAAGCTATTAACAGGCGCGAAAGGAAGCAATGATAATGATAATGACCCTCAGGGTACTACAGTACAATTCACGTGGTGTGAATATATGATCTGATGTCAAACACCACGTAAAATATTTCAGTCGAAGGCCATTGATGTAAACCTGTCATCGGAAGTGAGAAACTTGCCATTGAGGCATGCAAACTTCAAAGTACTGAAAGGGTTGTTTCTAAGTCAAATTCTTGGATAATGAGCTGATGTCGAAAAGAAGTGACCCATCGTAGGAGGGACTTAATGTATCCCACATCTATGACACGAAACAGAGCAAATGATTTTCTGGAGGTGAAAAAAATCTGATGATACAAGGTTCAGGAATGGCGGTCATGAAAAATGGAGGGTGAAGGTATTGCAGTGGATGAAGCGTTAGTTGGATGGCGAATTATTTGAATGACTTCTCTTGAACATTTCAGCGACACTGAGATTGATTGGTAGTTTTAACCCCAAAATATGGATGGTGTGGAGGACCAAAGGTGATATGACCAGTGAACGGAATAACCCAACCTGACTCAATCATGGTGATGGAGTGGAAGTGTCATGTTCAAGAGCGACCTGCTACCAATGAAATTCTTTAAGTTTTCTTTCCTTTTTCCCCAGTCATTGCTAACCAGTACCTCTTTATTTTTTTCAAGCTTGAGGAGGATAACGTATGCCTATTCTATAATTTTCCCTTTGGGCAAACTTGTCGTTATGTTTTAGCGAGCCTAGAAACAGTGAAACTCGTTCTTGTCTGGGTGGACAAGTTTGATGCTATTGTTTTAACAAGTTTCACGACAAGGATAACTCAGTCCTTTCCATGTTTAGAGAGTTTGAAAAGGGATGAAAAGGAAACTCTAGCATTCCTTTTTTGTAGTATAATCCCTTAAGTCCGAAAAAGTATAAAATAATATGAAAGGGATGAATTTTCGATCGCTTTAGCAAGCTAAAAAAGACAAGCGCTCGATATTTTTGTGGGATGATCCCTCAGGTCCAAAAATATTAAAATGTAGAGGAGGGATGGCACTTCCCCTTACTTTAACGAGCTGGGAAGGCCAATAGCTCAACAATCTTTTCATATTTAACGAGTCTAAAAAAAGCTTAAAAGAGACTCGTTTTTTAGGAATGAGTGATGTTTTCGGGTAGCAACTGGTTCCAGGTAAGTTTGGAACTTCTAGAAACATGGCAGTGTGAAGAGGGTGGCTAACGGAATCACTCATCGCAGTTATTCCTCAAAAGGGTAAATAATCAAGTGGAAGCGTATGATTGACCAAAAGAATGTAGGTGATGGTACTAGGTAGGAACACAATCAAGGCTTAAAAGGTTGATAGCATGGCAATCACAAAGGTCGTTCACTGAAGGCGGGTTTATTTTTTAATGAGTTTGAACTTTGTGCTAACATGTGCTCAATGGCGGGTTTATTTTTTTGAGCTTGAACCTTATGGAAACATTGCTCATTCCAGTCATTTAAAGATGTCTCTCATTGATAGGTTCATTTTTTAATGAGCTTGCACCATGTGAAACTTTGCCCATTGCCTTTTTATGTAGGCTAGAAATGACCAAACTACAAAGCTAACTACACTAAAAGCTAAGGAACTACTTAGGTTAGGTAGGATAGTTTTGTCTTTTTTCTAGACAAAACACTTCCTTTTCTTCATCCGCGTGATGCAGACAAAGGTGAATGGTGGTTAGAACAATCACCTAACCTAAGAAGTTAAACTAAAAAGCTAAAAAGCTAAAAACGCTAAAAAGCTAAAAGATGAAATTGGTCATTTTTCACTTGCATAAAAAGGTTTGCATGCCCCTAGGTATTGAGAAAAGGAGTGTCTCTAGGTCACCATATGGAAGTCCCTGTAGTTAGGCAGGATTGTTTCTATTAGTGGTTAGACAAAAACACTTTCGTGGCTTTGTCCATCGAAATAGAAAAAGGTGAATGGCGTGAGCTTCTAATGACATAACCTGTCGGGAAACCTATCTTTTCAGCTGGGTTCGCTTGCTGAAGCAGACCAGGGTGTATGCCCCTAAACTTGGTTACATTCACCAGACTACTCGCCACGATCAGGTGGATGGAATGGAGGTTGAATTACGAGATCTAATCAGAGACTCGAATTGGAACTTGCTCCAAGGGTCCTTGTTTCATTTTTTAATGAGCTTGAGGCAAGAAAAGGAACTATGCTCATCATCAAAGCATCTTGATCTATAATATCATAAAAAATGCAGAATCAGAAATACATTGACCATACAATTGCATTCACACAACAACAAGATAAATACACGATTGTATGGAGGAAAACTCAAAGAAATTTATTAATAGTAGAAGAGAGGATTACAACCCAGTTGTTTGATCCAGCATCATCCTCCCAACTATTAGATACCTATACCAATAGGTTTCATATTTCATGATTGGATATCAAAGGTCCAAATATGCTCAGCTTTGACAAATGCAAAGATCTCATATTTCCCTCAGAAGGCAATGTCTGTATCAGTTTTGGTAAAAACTCAATTTTTATGGGTGGTCCAACAGTCTAATCTGGATCATGCCTTGTTTTCAATTTCCATGTTGTAGAATAGAGAATGATATCTGTCCAAACTGTTTAATCTTGGCAGATCAGTAGCTAGGTAGAGAAGCTTAAGGTTCCCAACTGCTAAATCTGGGACCTTGGAAGGAATAAGGGTTGCATTAGATAGTGAATGAAAGAAAAAGGCCAATGAAAAGAAAAGGCATCCAAAGGGTTTTGCAAGTCCAAATGCACCCTCCAAGAAGGAACAAAAAATGCTAGGAAAGCTAGTTGGGTAGGTAGCTGGGGTTGCAAAAAAGTTGTCTCATTCAAGACTAAGCTTGTTGGAACATCTACAAGAAAGGCAACACACTGGTGCATGACTAATTCCCCTGTTTTCATGTGTATATTATTCCTTGCTAACACCCCATTACCCTCTGATTTATGCAGCAAGCTCAAAGATTGTCATGATATTTATGGCCTTCAAAAGCCACATTTTTGTGTAAAAAACTTTTCATTTTCATCTACTCATAATTACAAGTTACTTTCAAAGAAATCTCTGTTGAGGCAGCCCTCACTCATGTGTTTCCTCCATATTAACAGCTAACTCTACTATCTAGCTCCCTATACCCCTCTATCCCTATTTTTATAAACACCATGGTGTATAAACCCCACAATGCATAAATATCCCCTCCCTGGCACTATAGCCATAGTATTCTCTCCCTGGGACTTGAATTGGCACCTGGTCGAGGTCAAGAACCCATGACTCACCTTTTGCTCCACATCAACCACTTTCCCTACCCAAAATGCCATTTGGCCTTAAAAAACCCTCAAAAACCTTCAAAACCTTGAAAAACCTTTGAAAAACCCAAAAAATCACCAAAGGGGCGGAGTACAGTGAAAATTACCCTCCCCGCGCTTTATCCTAAGGTCGGGGGTCATTTGCCCTTTATATTTTATAAAACCCACTTTGCCCCTTCTTTATATAGTTTGCACTTTATAAATGATTTTCGCCCAAAACATAAAAACCCGCAAGAAACCATTAAACCTAAAGTTCCCGGCGCATTATTAAACTGAATATTTTAATCGCTGGGCAGGCCCCTTCCAAACTTGCACGACCAGTCGGAGGACCTGCCAGCCGTCCGATCTCCGCCGGTCGAGATCCAAGGGTGGGCGGTCATTTTCATGATCCGATATGCCGACCGATAACGTCCGGGGAGAGTGGTTTTTGGCCCGTACAGGGACACGTGGCGGGCGCGGAGGCTGTTCGGAGCCCTTTCCCCAATACCACCTTGGCTCCAAAAGCGGTGCGGGGAACCCGCTTACCACCTTTCCACTTACTGCCTGCCACCACCACGTCACCCTGACGTCACCTCACGTCCGCCCGACTCCCGCGCCCCGTCAACCTCCACGCTGTATTGCCACTGCATCATCCTGCCACCATGTCCCGCCACCCTCGCCAGCACGACAGCGCCACGTCATCACTGTACGGCGGGCCCACCATGACGTCATGCTGACGTCACCAGCGGAAAAGCGCCAATCGCGTTATTTTACAAAAATTAACGTTATAACCGGCCAAATAAGCTGTTTTGTGTCATTTTCATTTGATTAAGAAAGAGAGCCGTTAAACGACCAGCTGGGGCGAAATTGGACCTCGACAGCCAATTCGAAGAATCCGATCGTTGAAAAGTTCAGAACCACGGTGCCAAGCATCCACAACTCAGCTCGCAAGTGCCCAAGAAGCTTTATCCAGGTATTTAGCCAGTTCCCCCATTTCGCCCATGCTTTCCAAATTCTCTGTAAATCTACCTATTAACACCATTAAGACCCTCAAATTCAGCTGCTCCCTATCACACTAAGCCTGTCAAGCAACCCACAGCACCTTGAGACCACAACTCAGCGAGACAGTGCTCGTTTCGCGGGCTGAAACCCCAAAAAACCTTCCCGAGGTGCACGGCATTGTTCCCTTTTGCCGAGTACAGTCCAATTGATGCTACAAACAGACAAACCTGAGGAAACCCTGTAAAAATCCTCATTGACCTTTCACATCCCGTGAATTTCACAAAAGAACATATAATCCAACTTGCTAATTCCCTCTGCAAAGGAAGAACTCACTGTATTAACAGTTGAGTTAAAGCCAGAAACACTTGATTGCATAATTGACCTATTCTTCCACAAACCAGCTCCTACCATGGCGTCTCCTGCAACTTCATCCATCAGTGTGGCCTCACAAAGTCAGACAAGCAAACAGCTGGAAGCCCAGACACTAGTTGATAAAGACAGTCTCATTGGAGACTTTGAAGGGAGCAGGGATTTTTTGCAAACTTTCAGTAGGTTAAGGGAAGACCACAGGGATGGACATAGCACACATGGAGTCTGGGAGTCAAACCTGCCCTACTACTGTCTCCCAGCTGTGAATGTTTTCCCAGAAATCATTCACCTCTGTGCTAATCATTATGATGCAGAGCACAGAGCCATCAGCACTTCATCAGGAAGGATCCTTTTTCATATCAATGCTGAGACCATCAACAAAATGCTACACTTTGATCAAACAGAATTGCTGATCCCATTCTCCATGGACCAGTTGATGGACGCTGGTAACAACCTGACCAATGAAGAACTACAGAGAATCAGCAGAGACTTCATGAGGCCCGAAAGTCAGACCTCAGAACCCCCTCCTTATCACTATGATCAATTCAGTGAGGTGGGCAGGCTATTACTGGACATGATAGCCTATGTATTGGGGTATCAGAACAGTGAACATGTGGACAGAGGCATGCTGGCAATGCTTTCTGTATACAGCCCACATAAACCCCCTACCAAAAAATACAACTTTGCCAAATTCATTGCAAACAAGATCCATGCTCAGCTGACCAAATTGGATAGACAGGGGGTCTTCAGGTACTCAGGCTACCTTTACCACATGTTCATGTACTATCATTCTGAAGCCTTCCCATGCTACATCAGAAAGCTGGATCAAACAGGGGAGAGAAGATCTGTTATCTTCTGGACCTCAGTCTACCACAACGTGACAATTTCACCATATACTTTTTGTGAATTTGTTGACCAATTTGTCTACCCACTCTGCTGCATGATAATGAAGACCCCACCTCCCAGAGTGTCCAGTGAGATCAAGAAAGCTCTGCAGCTTTCCAAGAAAAACAAGATAGGTGA
>APFE030437811.1:0-30442 GCA_000404065.3 Pinus taeda | reverse complement strand
AAGGTGGATGGTTCCTTCTCTCATCAGGTGTTTAGAAAGAAGACGCATAACGAGCAATACTTGCATGCTTCTTCTCATCATTTCCCCGCTCAGAAGTTAGGGGTTCTGAGCACTCTTCCCACCCGTGCTGTTAGAATTTCGGATGAAGGGAGCTTGTAATCTGAGAAGGCTCATCTCCTAGATGTCTTTGAGAAGAATGGTTACAGTAGACACCTCGGTCGAAAAGCCTTCCTAAAGGCTAAGAAGGAGCCTTCGATCCAAAGGGATCCTAAAGATCGTGTCATGGGGGTTAACATGCCTTACATCCAAGGGACCACTGATAGGATTGCTAGGATTCTGAGGAGGTACGATGTGCCCACAACTTTTAGACCTCTCACTACGATCCGTGGCTCCCTAAGGTCGGTAAAAGATCCTGTCGACCCAAAAGACATGAAGGGCGTCTATGTCATTCCTTGTTCCTGCGGGACACCATATATTGGTGACACAGGTCGCTCTATCAAGCAAAGGATGAGCGAGCATTCGGCTGACTTAAGGCATGGGAGGGCCAAGTCCTCAGCCCTGGCTGAACATGCCGAAAAGACGAAGCATCATGTTTGTATTGAGGAGGCTCAAGTCATTGCTAAGGTTGCGCAGTTTCACCATCGTAAATTTAGAGAGGCCCTGGAGATTGAGAAAAGGCCGAAGAATCTTAATAGGGATGATGGCTGGAAGATTAGCAGTTGCTGGGTCCCAGCCCTGTCTTCCTAGCCTCCTCTATCCCTCATTTTTAAGGTCTTGGGGTTGATTCTGGGGTTAGTCCCTTTACCCCTTGGGTCTTTATAATTTTTATTAGTTTGCTTTTTTATTTTTCTCCTCTCGGATTCCTAATGTTATATGGTCTTAATTACTTGGTATTATTCATTAATATGGTCTTTATGAATTTAATTTCGAGCCCTATTTTAATCATTCGTTGGAATATTAATATTCAAATTATTACTTATTTCTTGATTTCTATTATGTATATTTTTATATATTATGAAATTATATAAATATTATACTATTAATATTATCCTATTATAACATTATATACAATTAAGAAAGTATCAAATAAATATAGATTACTTAATATAAATTAGCAAATTAATTATTAAATTAATGCCCATTAACAAAATAATATTTTACCTAATTTAACTAATTTTATAAATAATAGGAATTTAATATATCTATGATATTATTTAATAATAATTATTAAACTATTTATTTAATAGAATTATTAAATTTATTATAAAATATTTTAATTCAATTTGACCATTGGTTTTAAAAGATGAATTATATTTAAAATATTATTATTATTAAATAATTATATGGTATACCAAGGGTATTATTTGAATATAAATTAGTTAGGTTTTTAATAGATATATATACAAGTACAGGTAACTAATGAATAATTTATTTACCAAATTTAACTAATTTTAGAATAATATTAATTAATAAATATAGCAAGGATTTTATTGGTTTGACTTGGGTCAATAGGTCAAATTAGCGGTTGGAAATATAGTCGTTGGAGTCTCTGCACACACTATTTAACTAGCTAAGCTGGATTGGATCTTCACCTTGTCCTACGATGAACCACATTGGTTGGTTCGAAACTCGTCGACAAATTATTTTCTATGTGATTTCGCCAAAAACTCTCTAAACAAAGTCAATAGACACTATGAAAATAAATATGATGTAATTAGCTATATAAAATCATTTTTCCCATTATTTGGCATTCCCCAACAACTAAAAGTCCATAATCGTGACAAAGCCATTCTAGTAGCTGACCCTTCTATCACACTAACCACCCAACCAAGTCGTCCTACCATGTTCCTGGGAATTAACCCTTTTACTTGGTAATCATTTTATGAATTCTTTTAAAATATTCTGATCGAGTTTCACAAAACCTTCTAGACCCCATCGATGTCTCAAAATAATGGGATTGCCAATGCTCAACTTTTCCCAACCATTCAGAACCTACCCACTGATCTTTCTCCCTATTGATTCATTTAGGGTTTTGGCCAAGCCTAAATTCTTCATGACCTTTTTCTCCTTGTGACTTCATTGCTCCTCATTTGTTTTCTTCCCTTCAGAAACTTAAATCTCAAGACTAGGCATGATCTTGATGCTGTAAGAGCATCATTTAAATATTTTTTTCCCTTGAGTGTATCAATATACTTAAGAATAAAGTTGTTTCTTTCATTTGATGTAGCCAATATATTAAATAAGTATTAAATCTCAAGACTAGGCATGATTCTTGATGCTGAAAGAGCATCATTTAAATATTTTTTCCCCTGAGTGTATCAATATACTTATTGAGTATCAATATATTTAGGAATAAGGTTGTTTCTTTCATTTGATGTAGCCAATATATTAAATAAGTATGAATAAGTTTCTTTCTTTCATATATTATGTGATGTTACCAATGTATTAAACAATTGTAATTAAAGTTGAGTATTTTTAGAGATAGTAGAGACATTTAAGCAATTAAGTCAGATATTTTTTTAAGAAATGGAGAATATGAACCATTCTTTTGTGGTTCAAGGAAAGGAAATATAATTGTTTTGAATTGAATGGATATGCAAAATTAAAGCATAAAGTGATAATTATTTGAAAAGCATGTGATCTTCATCATAGTTCATGGTTTACGGGATTGATTATTTGTATTATTTTCTTGAGCGTATAAGGAAACGAAGAATGGCAACGAATATATGCCAAGTTATCAATTGAAGGCTGGTTGAAATTGCAGTGGTTGAGAAACGTTAAAAACCTTCGAATGCTACTGAGTAAGACGATGTTTGAATGCTGCATAGACCAACTGTATGGGACAC
Source organism: Pinus taeda (assembly GCA_000404065.3). Lineage (NCBI taxonomy): Eukaryota > Viridiplantae > Streptophyta > Pinopsida > Pinales > Pinaceae > Pinus > Pinus taeda. Next base: position 27,596 of record APFE030437811.1, on the reverse strand, counting down.
TGCTGTTGGAACATTGAAGCGTATAGTAATGAAGCTGGGTGCTAGACGTTGAACAATGGATTGAAGCAAATGTTGATGAGTTGATATACGTTATGTTGCACCAAATTTCAATGGGAGGACAAACTACATATCTACAGTGAAATGATAATATGGATAGTTGAGCTGCCGCCTGGATGCTGCGATTCGAAGTTGGTGCAACATTTCAGCGTTGGACGTTGGAACAGTTGCGGGCCCAAAAAAGAAGTTTAAGACACGGGGAAGTGGGTGGCCAGATTATAAGACTTACCTGATTCCGTGGTAGTTTTTAGTTTATCCAAAAAGAGTGGAAGCTCAATATCTCAACTAGATTTTTTTTTATAAGTTATTTTTAGTTTCGTGGATGTTAAAATATTTTTTTTAGTCTCTGTCTCGTAAATTATACATGCAATTTAGTTGTCGAGTTGCACACTAAGAGTTTAGATCTATTGCTTTTTTTTTAAGAGAGAAAATAGATAGTAGTTCCCACTTTAGAGTAAGATCTTCTTTTTATTTATGGATGTCTATAAAGTTGTTTTTTTCATTTTTAGATGACTTTATATGAAAGGGATGCCAGTATTACCAGCATAGATCCATCTTAAATACAAATCTAACCTCAACTTAGAGAAATTCAATTTTCTTAATGTGAGATTTTAATGAATCACATTATTTGATGTTTTGTAAGTATTTATTTTTTTTCTATTTTTTTTTTTTAGATTTTTAGATGTATTTTATTTTAATTGACCAAACAAAATTTCAAATTTGATTATGAACCAACATTTCTACACATCATAATCATACGTAACTGTAAAATAAACTTTTACAGAAAAAACATTGAATCAAACTAGAAAGAGCTTAAGAAAAACATTCAATCAAACTAGAAAATACAATTGGCTGCATAATTAAAAATAAATATCATGCAACGTAATTGAAGCTAAAGTAGAAATAGTTTGGAGTACTTGCTGATGAGTTTGTTGGTAGCGATCAACGAGGAATATGAAAAAGATAGTTTGCAGTACTTGCTGATGAGTTTGCTGGTAGCTATCAACGAGGAATATGAAAAAGAAACCAATTTTTTAAAATTTAAGAAAATAATATGAAAATATGTCCTCGAGGAAACAAATCAAAAAGTTGGCATGCTTGAAAGCTGATTTTTGAAGAAAAAGCAAAGCCTCCAACCAGGAATTCCTTCGTAATGAAAGAAGGCCCAATGAGAGGAAAAGGAAAACATAAGCAAGTATACCTGTACATTCTTTTTATTTGGCTTAACCAGGAAAAGTTCCATACTTATATATTTACACGGAAACGTAAAGTAAAAGAAACGTAATGCTTCATGTACATATATATAGAAAAAGTAAAAGTATAAATAATTAAGACAAAAAGGAAACGTAATGCTTCATATATATAGAAAAAGTAAAAGTATAAATAATTAAGGTGTGAGCTAAAGTGACGGTGGGTTTTCAAAGTTTATTAAGTAGCGTATTTTTAAATAGTCTTATGGGTATATTACGGACAAAATGTAAATGGCTTATAAATTTTGGGATACATGTTTACCACGAAGGAGTGATGGCTATGTTGTGGAAGGGTTAAGTAGAAGTCTTTTTTAAGTGTGGTAAAATGGTTACAAGTGAATTAAATTTATTACATATAGAAAGTATAGTTTGTAATAAATTTTTATTTTTATTTTTATTTTTATTTGTGTAAATCAAGTCCAAGTTAAGGTAGAGAATAAATATTGATATAGTATTGATGTAGTATTATAAAGCTACATGTAAATATTATAAAATATAGGAAGACAACACAAATGAGTGAAACTGGGAGCCCTGAAGTGAGGAGACCTCAGGCTACTCACAATATTGGCTTCATTTCTTGAATTAACAAATTAATCAATATAAGTTTTATATAATTGCCTTTACTTAGTGAGATGAAACAACTTGCTAGAAAAAAGGAATTAATTCCTAATTACAAACAAAAACATAACTATTACAGTTTCTCCATTATTTTCTAAGTTCCCCCTTTAATGGAGAAAGGATTAATTTAGCATCTCCCTAAACAATTCAAATTTCACCTTTCCAAGGGGCTTTGGGAAAATGTTAACAACATTTTCACAAGTATTACAATATTCAATAAAAATTTCCTTAGACAATATCTCCTCTCTAATAAACTAAAACTAGGCTTCAATATGCTTTGTCCTTGCATGAAATATTGGATTATTTTCCAACTTGATTGAGCTTTGGTTGTCACAATTGATCACTATGGCCTTCTTTTGTTTTTGTCCAATATCTTGAAGAACTCATCTCAACCAAACAACTTCACAAGTTGCTGAAGATAAATCTTTATACTCTGCCTCTGTAGATGATAAAGACACAATAGGTTTCTTGTTGTTGCTCCATGAAACAATGCTAGATCCAATACTGAATGCATAACCTATAGGAGATGTTTTATCATCTGGATTACCAACCCAATCTGAATCTGAGTAACCTGTAAGCTCAACATCAAATGAATTAGTATAATTAATACCAAAATCACTTGTTCGTTTAAGATACTTGAGTACCCCTTTTGCTTCTCTCCAATGGATTTCTAGGTGTCTCGCCATAAATTGACTTAATACACTAACAAATTATGCTAAATCAGGTATGGATGTAGTGAGATAAGTCAAGCTTCCCACCAGTTGTCTATACAATGTATGGTCTACCTTGTCTGATCCATCATCAAAATCAAGTTTCACATTCTACTGCATTGGAAAAAAAGCAACTTTGCACTGATCCATATTAAAGCTTTTAAGTACTTATCTGACATACTTACCTTGAGCAACAAAATTCTGACGTGCATCTCTCCACACTTCAAGAGCTAGAGAGTAATGTAACTCACCAAGATATTTCATCTCAAAATACTTGTGACATCTACACCTTAATTTCATCAATTAGTTTGATTGAATTACTAATTAAGTCATCAACGTATGAAGAAATCAATACTACATGCCCCTTTGAATCAATTTGGATCGCTTTGACTCCTCTTAAAACCCTGTTGAAGAAAGAAGGAACCTATCTTTTCATACCATGACCTAGGTGCTTTATTTAGCCCATACAAAGCTTTGTTTAATCTACAAACTAAATGTTCCTCCCCCTTTTTCACAAACCCTTCAGGTTGTGTCAAATACACCTCCTCATTTGAATCACCACTCAGAAAAGCATATTTTACATCTAATTGGTGAAAATTCCAATGGTACTTTGTAGCTAATGCAACTAACAATATAATAGTATTCAATTTAGCTATAGTTGCGTTGATGGTGCTAGAACCGCCAACATGTCAAGGGATCTCCTTGGTAAGAATTCCCAACTAGACCTCAGACAGTTAGGAGTAGGAGTCCCAATAGTGGGTAGTAAAGTAGTGCCTTGACTATGGTAGCGGGCAAAGGTAAGTATGATAACTTTGGCGGAAGCAAGTGTGTGACCTTCCAGTGTGTCAAGTGATATGCATGGGGGTTCTAACATAGAGAGGGGAAAAGGAAGTGTGTCTCTTAGAAGCCTTAATAGTACGTAGCATGAAAGGAACACACGAGAGGAATGACATCACAGACTAGAAGCAGAATAGTCCACAATCCAAAGTGATGGGTTAAGACAACAACACATCTCCAACAAGATTCATACAATTTCATACAAAATAGTTCATACACAAATGAGTAAGTTAAATAACATACATTGCTAAAGGAACCAGAATAGTCGAATTACAATAACAACATATGCATGAAAACGTTTAGGCTCAGTTATATTATTAAGTGAAAGTTCTATCCATACATACACCATTGAAAACCACTAGCCCCAATAGTGGAACATTAGAGTCAACACCGCCTAATCCTCCAAAGAGATGTGCTCGATTTACGTTGTGTAGAAGCCAAGGCTTTTCACAATACTCTCCAAGCCTTCTCTAAGCAATGCCTAACCAAAAGCTTGGCTCCCAAAAGCATGTTCTATGAGTTATGGGGTTCTATTTATAACAAAGGGTGGGGTGACCCTTGACATTCGACTTTGTGACTCTTCGACTACCCTTATGAATCTTGGACTTCTTTATAAATAAATCTTTACATTACATAATGATTGTTCACATTCCAGTAATGACACTTGGAATTTCACTCTCAACATATATAAATAATATACGTTTTCCACATGTACCCATGTGATACAAAATATGCTAGAGACAACCTAAAAAGACAAAACACTATGACCTTGAGGTTTGGGGAAAGACCAACTTGGCAACATCCACTTGATGCTTCTCGGCCATGTACTGATGCCAAGCTTGGTACTATGTTATTATGTCCCCAAACTACTTGATGTTGTCTTTCTGAAAGTAGACTCTTGCCTCCATGGCATCTAGGTATATGGTCTTGGAACTTGTGTCCATCTCATCCTGAAACACGTGAAGTGTGGTGTAGACCATGACATGACCACCAGTGTGCTTATGCATGTTTGGTGCGCTCAACTCCAAGTCATCCCTGGTGGCCTCTCACCTTAGATGGCCCACGTATTTGTCGTCCTCTAACTGGACTTGGTTCTTGTATTTAGCATCAGTGAGGGAACTTGCATCTGTTCACTCTCTTCCTTAGATGCTCACTATTCCGGCTCGTGAACCAATATTTGTGCTTTTTTCTCTGTCATTGCACCTTGCCTTTGTTCTTCTTACTATTTTTGCTTCTTTTCTTGTTTTTTCCTTCTCGACTCTCGTTCTTACTTCGGTTGTTGTTCTTCTTACTGCAATCTCAGTTCTGCTACCTACAAGACCTTCTCTTCTGTCTTCCTCTACTCTGTTGTCTATGTCCTATGCTTCCTTTTGCTTCTACTATCAAATTTGTTTGCATGAAGATTGAATGTGCATTCGCTTTGCAACTTTGTTCTCCCTTTATTATGGAAACAATTTCCTCTTTCCCTGATCTTGTACTAAATTGCTTCCTTCTACCACTATTTCTGGTCTTTGTGCTAGTTAGTTTTAATTCCTTTTATGTAAACAATTGGCATCTACATATATTGGAAAGAAAATTGATGCTTTCTCAATTTCTTCCCCAGTACTGTTGTCAGTGGTCTCTCTTGTAGCAGCTCTCTTTAGTGCTATGGTATAATCACTGTTGTAGAGAAGTTCTTCATGAGTGTGGTACATGTGGGACAAAGAAGAAACTCATGGAAAGAAAACATTAGCTCTTACAAATCTAACTTCACAGCATGATCAAGAAGAAACCAGGGCATCTAATGAGAGGAATTATGCAATTTTGACTAACAGGGGTGACTGATTGACTATGGGAATTGTGCACTTTGTAGTCTCAACAAATAGTGTGCAATCTTGATGACTAGAGTTGTGTAATGCATAGTTCAGTCTGGGTCAGGGCATTGGAGAGATTACACATTATAGAGTCTCAGTGACCTAGCTGTGAGACTGTCTCCTGGAAATACTTAGTGCACAGTTGGAGCCAACCTAGGACAAGCTCTGCACAATTCCATAAGCCAAGGAAGAGGTGCATGTAGTGAAGTGTGAGATCCGAGAAGGGGGAGCCCATATCTATTCATGGGGAGTGTACAAACAAGCAAATCTGAAGGATGAGGTAAGGATGAGTGCAGATCTGACTAAGTGTAGATGTATGCATGTAAAAAAAGTGCAACAATGGATCAAACTGAAGGAACATGAAGCATGTGAAGGGAGTTGCCACAGTGACAACCATTGGTACAAAATGGGAAAACCACGCGACACTTCAGAAAGACAATCTATAACTTCAAAAACACTTCTACAAGTTAAAACAAGCTAAAATTCCTGTGGGATGTTCAACAAAATGAGTGAAACAACACTGTCACAAGCTAAACAAACAAAAGTGACAGAAAAGCCAGCAAAAGACGATAAAAGCAAAACTCACCCTCAAAAGCAATGATAATGCTCTGAAGGCTCCTTTATCTCCTCAGGAAGCTAGATTTTTTGATGATCGAATGTATAACTGAGCTCTAGAGGTGTCCATTACATAGATTTGAGCAAAATGGAGTTCATGACGTGTGTGCTTGAGATCAAGGACAACAGCGACACTTGGCAGAAACTTCTAAAGATGGCAATGTGTCACCTTCGGGAAACTACTAATAAATCCCTACTTCCTAGGGATTTTTTTTTTCTTAGCTTCTTTCTTTTTAGGAAAACTACCATGCGCTTCCTAGAAAGATTGTGCAGTTCTGGGAAGGAATGGGCAACTCTCTGGTTCATGCATTGAGTAGTTTCTAAGGACAATATATTTTGAGCAATTTTTGGGCTGAGTGGCTCTCGGCTACCTCTTAGTCTCTGTGAAATTTCCCAGCTGAAGGTAGGATTTCAAATAGCTCTGCACAATTATGGAGTTGAAGGCTCACTTACTAGCTTGGACTACTTTGCGCAGTTTCCTAGCTGAAGATGGGCTACCAGCTAAATCTACACAATTCTGGAGTCGAAGCTCAACAACAAAGCGAGTAAGCATACACAAGTTTTAAAGTGAAAGGTAAAACCCAAATGAAAGCATAAGTACATAGGAAGTTTAAGAAAAGTTACTTAGATTTTTGTAGGGAGGCTCCAAAATGAGGCATAGGGAAAATTTTTAATGGTGGTTGTAGCCGCTACAATGTTCACGACACACTAGTAGAACTCAAACTCTCTACATAGACCTTGTCTCATGTAAAGAGAGCCTAACTCCTCTGGAAGTATTGTTTAACTCTTTGATTATCGTCGTTCCTTCACTAGCTTGAGTTAAAGATGCAGCCCCTGCCATTCTCTTCATCGGTCACCACACATACCAAGCCAAGTAAACTGAGTTGTTTTGATTGGGATGAGGGGTATATTGATGCACTATCAGAGTTTAAGTTTCATATATAGTGTTTCTCCACTTCCATCATGCCTAGACAGTACTCGACATAGTCACTTTAGGAACACAAGCATTGCTCTGCTGCCACCGAGCCTAGACAATACCCCAGCGAAGTTACTTGCTTTACCTTTCTGCGTAAGAATACTTTCTTTTCTTTCGCCTTTATTTTATTTTTTTCATTTTAATTTTTCAAATAACCGTGCATAGGAAATTATTTATTTCATGAGGTGGAAGAGGGATCCCAACTTATTGAGTGCAGAAGAGGTTGTCCCTTCAGATAAGGATGTTATATTTAACTATGACATAGTTGTTAAGGTCTCCCCCCCCCCCCCCCCCCCACCTTACTCTACTTGAATGAGTTGATAAGGGTTAACCAAAAATATAAAATTGATTAGAGTAGGTGGTACTAATTAAAGTGCAAACTTTGTGGTTTCACCAAGACTCACTCTGAAAAAGAACATATTTTCCATCAGGGTATCATTAACTAAAAGAATGAAATATCCTCACAAGGAAAAGGAATAGATAGATAACCAAATTTTTGTAGTTGTACAAGTCCTCTTGTATTTGACACAGCTTATCTCAAGAAGCCAAACACAATTTCATGGGAAGCTAATCCTATGGGTGCATAAAAAAACAATCATGCAAAGGAAAGCAGTAACATGAAAGCAAAACAAGTAAGAAAAAGCTAAAAAAGGAAAGAAAACACTACTCCTACTCCTAATCTAAGTAGTGCATGGGCCTATTGACGTGAAGACATATTTCCAATGCATCCACCAATTCATTGGTTGGCCCATGTAAGTGAAGGTATGGCTGACAAGAAAGATATTTAGGCAAACCAACAAACAAGAAAGATAAAACAATGAAAACCAATACGCTTGAAGTTTGAATGCATCCATAAAAGATAAAAGAGTAAAAGAACATGAAAATCACTATGTAGACGTACCATGGTGTGGCATCACATTATGTGCATAGAAAAAGCACGTACACTCTTTCGACCTTGAAAAACAAGAAAACATGCAAAAAGAAGAAGAAAAAAAATTTGCAACATGACTTGCTACATATGACTCCTTGAATGCATGAGTGATAGGATCATGAGATTTTGGTGGAGGATGTGAAATCTCTAGATCAGGTTGTTTTTCAATGTTCACGAGAGAGTGATGAGGAGCGAGTGACTCAACATATTTCTCATCAGAAGTGGAATTAACCTCAAGATTACGAGAACCTGACATAACCATCAGCTCGGGCTTAAGTGCCTCGAAAACTTGAGGGGTGTCCACTTCACCAGAAGAATTATCATCGAAGACCAGTGGCTTAGAAACATCAACAATAAGTGAATGATAATCATGATCAAATGAAGGAGTAAAAAGATCATGATAGCCACGATCAGAAAATTTGAAATGTGCATCGACATCCGCATGATCTGAAGAATCATACAGAGGGGTTGATGAGAAACATAATTTTTCACCCTTCGAATTTCCAAAAATGAAAGATGACATATTGGGTGGATTTGGAAAGAAAGATTTGTTCTCACCACAATCAAATGACGGGCTGACATCCTGTGTGTCTTGTGAATGATCAGAAGTAGCAACATTCTGAGATGATTTTTCACAAGAAAAATCAGAAATGGCAGGATCACAAAAAATGTTAGGATAAAGAGGATGAGGTGTGGACAGAAGGAGGTCATCCTTCACTATAGGTTCTTCTTTAGGTTGCCTCACATATTAATAAAAAATGACAGTGCAAGTTGGATGCTCAACACCAACTCCGTCAACAACTTGATCCTTGTGAACAACAAATCTGGAGTCTGGAATGGGTGAATACAACACAGTTAAAATATGGAGGATCATAGGAACTAGAGGACAGAGTTTTAGAAAACGAGATCACGTAACAACCATCAGGATTGCAGTCAAAATATATGTAGATATCTATAGCATGTGGGGTGGGAGGAGGTGGCAATTCAATAGATTGGTTTGTAACTTCTCCCACCTCATCCTGTAAAGCTAGAAATGTTTGATGAGAAGAGGATGAAGGGTTACTTGTGACAACAACCTTGTCCGTCTTAGATTTGGAAGCTCTAACACTAAGGTATATAGGGAGGGGTTCGAATGATTCCAACCCATGCGGATTTTCAGATACATGACTAAAACCTTTCTTTGAGAAAATTCCAGTCATTTTCATCTTCAGGGATTTGAAAATCAAGATTACAGAAGCGATCCCAAAATTGTGCAATAGATTCATTAGGTGCTTTCCGTAATTGTATAAATTTTATATTAAGTTATTTACAGTCATAACGAAAGAATCAATTTCTAACTCTATGATCATATGATTAAAAGAGTGAATAGAGGTTGTAGGCAATGTACAACACCATTGCTAAACATGCCCTTTAAGATTGTAAGCGAACATCCCATAGGCAATGCCGTCAAAGGGAACTTCATTCCTTTCATAGAAGCCTAAGAAGGAAACTCCATGACTTAGCAGGGCTATTTCACATTCACCATTTTACTTGAGTCATGAAAGTCATCAATGGAATCCTCCGGTGCTTCAAAATCATGTGCATGAGAAAAACACATCGGAGTTGAGATTGTAATATGTCATGAATGATGTGCAGATATTCAAAACAGACTTTGAGGGATCAAATTGTCATTTGTCCCTCGTTCTAGCACCAAAAATGTTGATGGTGATAGACCTACCAACATGTCAAGGGATCTGCCTAGTAAGAAGTCCCAATTAGACCTTAGACCATTTGGAGTAGGAGTCCCAGCGATGGGTAGTAAAGTAGTTCCTTGATCAAAGTAGCATGCAAAGGAAATTATGATAAATTTTTCAGAAGCAAGTGTGTGACCTTGCAGCGAGTCAAGTGAGATGCATGGGGGTTCTAACACATGAAGGGGAAAAGGAATTTTGTCCCTTAGAATCCTATAATAGTAGGAAGCCTAAAAGGAACACACGGGCGGAATGACATCACAGACTATAAGTGGAATAGTCCACAATCCAAAGTGATGGGTTAATTCAACAACACGCCTCCAATAAGATTCATATAATTTCATACAAAATAGGTCATAGACAAAGCATAAGTTAAATAACATACATTGCTAAAGTAACCAGAATAGTCAATCTACAATAACAACATATGCATGAAAACATGTTGGCTCATTTATATTATTAAGTGAAAGTTCTATCCATGCATATATCATTGACAACCACTAGCCCCAATAGTGGAACATTACAGTCAACACCACTTGCACCTCCAAAGAGATGTACTCGCTCTACGTTGTGGAGAAGCCAAGACTCGTCACAATACTCTCCAAGCCTTCTCTAAACAATGCCTAGTCAAAATCTTGGCTCCAAAAAGCTTGTTCAATGAGTTATGAGGTTCTATTTATAACAAAGGGTGGGGTGACCCTTGAGGACATTCCTCTTTGTGACTCTTCGACTAACCTCATGACTGTTCAAATTATTTAAAAATAACTCTTTGCATTACATATTGACTGCTCACATTCCAATAACAACCTTGGAATTCACTTACAACATATTTACAAATAATATATATTTTCCACATGTACCCATGTGAGGCAAAATATGCTAGAGACATCCTAACAAGACAAAACACTATGAATCCGAGGTTTGGGGAAAGACCAACTCGATAACATCCACTTGATGCTTCTCGGTCATGTACTGATGCCAAGACTAGTAGCGTGCTATGATGTCCCCAAATTTCTTGATGTTGTCTTGCTGAAAGTAGACTCTTGCCTCCATGTCATCTGGGTATATGGTCTTGGAACTGATGACCATCTCATCCTGAAGCATATGCAGCATGGTGTAGACCATGGAATGACCATAGTGATTCTACATGTTTGGTCTGCTCAAATCCAAGTCATCCCTGGTGGCATCTCACCTTAGCTAGTCCATGTACATGTTGTCCTCTAACTAGACTTGGTTCTTGTATTTAGCATTGGTGAGGGAACTTGCATCTATTCACTCTCTTCCTTAGATGCTAGTTATTCTAACTTATCAACCTATATTGGTGTTGTTTTCTCTGTCATTGCACCTTGCCTTTGTTCTTCTTCCTGTTTTTGATTCTTTTCCTGTTCTTTCCTTCTCAACTCTCGCTCTTTCTTCGGTTCTTGTTATTCTTGCTGCAATCTTAGTTCTGCTACTTACAATCTCTTCTCTTCTCTCTTGGTCTGTTGCATTGTCTATGTCCTTTGATTTCTTTTTCTTCTGCTATCAACCCTGCTTGCATGATGATTGAATGCACTTTCGCTCTACAGCTTTGTTCTCCCTTTATTATGGCAACAACTTCCTCTTTCCCTGAGCTTGTACTAGATTTATGCCTTTTTCCGTTACTTCTGGTCTTCTTGCCATGTTAGTGCTGATTCCTTTTTTGTAAATAGATGGGAATCTTCATATATTGGCAAGAAAATTTGTGCTTGCTCAACTACTTCCCCAATAATGCCTTCAATGGTCTCTCTTATAGTAGCTCTCTTTAGTGCCATGGTACAATGATTGTTGGAGAGAAGTGCTTCATGAGTGTGGTACCTGTGGGACAGAAAGGACACTCATGGAAAAAAAACATTAGCTCTTAAAAAATCTAACTTCACAGCATGATCAAGTAGAAATGAGGGAATTTGACGAGAGGAATTGTGTAATTTTGATTGATAGGGGTGACTTAGTGACTATGGGAACTACGCACTGCACAGTCCCAACAGTCTCTGTGGAAGCTTGATGACTAGAACTACGCAATGCACAATTCAATCCGGGTGAGGGCCTGGGAGAGAATGTGCATTACGCAATCTCAGTGACCTAGCTAGGAGACTGGCTCCTAAAACTGCACAGTGCGGAGTTGGAGCCAGCCCAAGACAAGTTTTGCACAATTCCAGAAGCCAAGGCAAAGGTCTTGAGCTCCCATATTACATAGTGCATGTAGTGAAGTGTGAGATCTGGGTAGGGGGAGCCCAAATCTATTCATGGGGAGTGTGAAAACAAGAAGATCTTAAGGATGATGTAAGGATGAGTGGAAATCTGACTAAGTGTAGATGTATGCATGTAAAACAAGTGCAACAAGGGATCAAACTGATGGAAGGCAAATCATGGGAAGGGAATTTTCGCAATGACGACTGTTGGTGCAAAACGAGAAAACCATGCGACACTTGAGAAAGGAAATTTATAACTTGAAACAACACTTCTACAAGTTAAAACACTAGTGATCATTCAACAAAATGAGTGAAACAATACTCTCACAAGCTAAACAAACAAAAGCGACAGAAAAAATTAGCAAAAGGTGATAAAAGAAAATATGAGCCCGAAAAGCGATGACAATGCTCTGAAGGCTTCTTGATATCCTAAGGAAGTTAGAGCTTGATGATCGAATGTATAAGTGATCTCTAGAGGTGTCCATTACATAGATTTGAGAAAAATGGAGTTCATGATGCATATGTTGAAATATGGCAACAAGAATATTCCAATTTAATTTGTCGTTGAATTAAATTGTGAATTAAAATCGAATTTAGTCTTAACAACTACTTGTAAATAATTAATTAATTAGTTGGAGAAATTCAAGTTAGAAGTCTTTCTGAAGTCATGCAAGAGTTATCCCTTAAATTAAGGAGATAAGATTGAGTTATATTTGAGTTGTAATTAGTTAACTCATTTTACTGAGTTAAGTCTAGTTAAATTAGTTCCAAACTGTTGAGGAACTAATAGAGAGTTAATAGTCAGTTGATGCATGCATGCACTCAACTAGTGATACTCCAGTTAACTGAAGATTCCCTCATTAGAAACTCATGCATGTCTATTTTGAGAAAGACCTAGTTGAGATTAAAGTCAAGGATAGTGTACTATCAGTTGCATGTTTTTCTCAAAGAGAAAACTCATGCATGCATTCAAGGATTTATCCTTGAGGATTGTGCACTTTTGAAGGCTTGGTTTTCCACTTGGTATAGGAAAATCATCCACAAGGAACAAGGAAATAAGAGCTTGGAGGGCAGAGAGGAAGGCTGAAGAGAAGCCAAGATTTCCTGTGAGCATCTGTGAGGATTGTACTGAGAGTTGGATAGCTATGAGAGCTAAAGCTTTGTATAATACAATAGTGTGGGGTTTTTAGCTGAGGCTTTCCCCAAAGTATTTTCATGTGTATTGTGCCATTGATTCTTCTTATTCTGGTTATATTGTTTAGCTCAATCTTTAAGCTTTCACAAATTGATAGTAGAAGTAGGTTATAGTATTATGCTTTGATTTATATTGCATTATCGAGTTAACCTACCAACAGATTTTCTACATGGTATCAGAGTTGTGAACAATATACTGAGAAGAGAATTCAAAGTTTGAAGTTCGTGGTTGCAGGTGAAAATTGAATTCATATCATACTTCAAGGTTGGCCAATGGCACTCTATGGCTTGAGACTCGAGTATGCCTTGGAAGGTAGCTCGAATTACATAGCATGGAAAGATAGAATGGAGGTTGTATTAGAAGAAAATGGCTTACAGGAATTCATTGATCAAGAAATCCCAAAGCTAGCTTCAACTAATGCACAAGAGTTGGCTGAGTGGAAGAAGTGTGTGGCAAAGGTAAGACTGATCATGCTTGAGGGGGTTCGAGACCATATTGTCTTGAGTCTCCATGGGAAGGATACTCCATTTTCAATGTGGAAGAAATTGAAGGACCTCTACCAGAACAATAGCGACCAGAGGAAATTGGCTTTCAAGGATAAGCTTCGAAGAATCAAGATGGAGAAGGACGATGCTATTTCCACATATCTAAACAAGCTCACCACCTGTAGAGATGAGCTTGGTAGTGTGGGAATAAATACTGTCGATGATGATATGGTGAGCCTCGCTCTCCTTGGCCTTCCAAAGAGTTGGAATATCTACCAGGATTCTGTGAATGGAAGGGAGAAACTGCCAGATTGTGAATGATTGTGGTCGGATCTTACGTAGGAGGGGATCACAAGGAGCACATGAGATGGTTCTTCATCCAAGAATGATGATGAAGAAAATTTGGCCTTAGCAAGTAAGGCAAGGAAAGGGAAGGGGAAGGCTTCCCATTTCAAATCGAATTCTTCTCATGGAGGGAAGAAGGGTGACATGTATAAGGTAAGATGCTTTAATTGTCACAAGATGGGACATTATGCGACTAATTTCCCATCAAATAAGTCCAAGAAGGGATCCTTAGAAGGATTGGAAGGTGAGGCACTAGCCTCTTATTTCGAAATGGACTTTACCCTCATCGCATGCATGGTGTCATAGATGATTGGTTGTGTCTGGTATCTTGACAGTGGAGCCTCATTCCACATGACCCGTGATAAAATTTATTCTGTGCCTTGGAGGAGAAAGACCTCAAGATGTGCATAGAGATGGGTGATGATAGAAGGTATAGTGTTTCAGGAGTGGGAACGATTGCTTTTCAAAGGGAGCATGGAGCTCCTCTCACCTTGATAGATGTGATGTATGAGCCTGGACTGAAGAAGAACATGGTATCAGCCATGATGTTGCAGGACAAAGGATACAATGTTGTCTTCAATAAAAGAAAGGCGTTCCTAAGACACATAGCCACAAGTCAGACCAAGAGGATAGGGATTCGGGTGAAGAATCTCTATAAACTAGAGGTAAATGATTGTGCAACATTGAGTATGAAATCATAATTGGTGCAAAGCCAAGACATTGGCGAGTTATGGCATAGGCAGTTGGGCCATTTGAATCATGGGGCTTTGAAGATAATGTAGCAGATATCTATAGGGCTTCCCAAATGTAAACTTGAGCAAGTTGACACATGCAAAGGTTGTACCTTGGGAAAGTAAACCAAGTCTTCCTTTCATGATCGAGAAAGTCGAGCAGAGGCTATCTTAGAGCGAGTTCAGATTGATTTGTGTGGACCATTCTCGATGACATCCATAGCGAAGCAAAGGTATTATGTGATTTTCATTTATAACTCTTCTCGTAAACGTTGGATTTATTTCATGTAGAAGAAGGACCAAAATTTCACAAAGTTTTGTGAGTTCAAAGCTTTGGTCGAGATAGAGTCAAGGAAGAAGATCTAGGCCTTGAGAAGTGACAATGGTAGAGAATATGTCTCTTAAGAGTTTAAGGAATTCTATGTAGTGGAAGGAATTAAATGAGAGTTGATGACACCTCATAACCCATAGCAGAATGGGGTGGCCGAGAGGAAGAACATAACTATTGTAGGGGCATCACAAGAAATGCTACATGACCAAGGCCTACCACTTCACTTGTGGGCTGAGGCATGCAACATAGTAGTTTATTTGTAGAATAGAAACCCGCATCACATGCTTGGGATGAAGGCACTAGAGGAAGCTTTCTACGGTAAGAGACCAGATGTGGGTCACTTAAGGATATTTGGCTCATCGGTATATTGCCATGAGACAAAGGATGCATGGAATAAGCTTGAGCCGACATCAAAGTTGGGGATATTTGTGGGGTACATTGATACACCTCACAACTATCGGGTGTACTTACCTACCAGTCAGAGGACAGTGATTTGCAGAGATCTCAAGTTTGATGAGCAGAAGGCCATGCGAGTTTCCCTTGAGAGGGAGTTCCATCTACATTCTGTGGAGGAACTGTTGGCTCCTAAAGAGGAGGAGCCTCCGACTGATGCAGAGCAGTTGCATGCAGAGGTTCCAGGAGTGGAGACATCCACTCAAGCAGAGTCTTCTAGAGATGGATAGAGGTGCATAAGAGAAGCTGACAGATTGTTGGAGGATGCGAGAGAGAATGTGGGAGCACCATCTTCTCACCGCAGACAAAGGAGGTCACCTGAGAGGTACACTAGATGCATGGCCGTTGTTGGGGAATGTGTTGAGACCGAGCCATCTTCCTTTGAGGAAGTAGTGCAGCAGCAGATTTGGGTTGATGTTATGGTGGAGGAGTATGACTCCATAGTTCGTAACAGTGTTTGGGATGTGGTTCTGAGACTGGAGAACAAGTCAGTTGTGAGTTCCTGTTGGCTTTACAAGGTAAAGCAAGCTACTGATGGTAGTTTGGAGAAGCATAAGGGAAGATTTGTTGCTTGTGGCTTTTCACAGGTCGAGAGGATCATGTTGTTGCAGTATATTTCGACATAGGAGAAAGATGCTGACATTTTGACAAAGGCATTGTCAAAGTGTAAATTTGAGTTCCATAGAGACAGGATCGAGGTGGAAGATAATCATTTTCTTGTTGAGAGGGAGTGTTGAAATATGACAACAAGAATATTCCAATTTAATTTGTCCTTGAATTAAATTGTGAATTAAAATCGAATTTAGTCTTAAAAATTACTTGGAAATAATTAATTAATTTATTTTAAATTAATTAGTTGGAGAAATTCAAGTTAGAAGTCTTTCTGAAGTCATGCAAGAGTTATCCCTTAAATTAAGGAGATAAGATTGAGTTATATTTGAGTTGTAATTAGTTAACTCAATTTACTGAGTTAAGTCCAGTTAAATTAGTTCCAAACTGTTTGAGGAACTAATAGAGAGTGAACAGTCAGTTGATGCATGCATGCACTCAACTAGTGATACTCCAGTTAACTGAAGATTCCCTCATCGGAAACTCATGCATGTCTATTTTTAGAAATACCCAGTTCAGATTAAAGTCAAGGATAGTGTACTATCAGCTGCATGTTTTTCTCAAAGAGAAAAGTCATGCATGCAGTCAAGGATTTATCCTTGAGGATTGTGTAGTTTTGAAGGCTTGGTTTTCCACTTGGTATAGGAAAATCATCCACAAGGAACAAGGAAATAGGAGCTTAGAGGGTAAAGCGGAAGGTTGAGGAGAAGCCAATATTGCCTGTCAGCATCTGTGAGGATTGTACTAAGAGTTGGATAGTTGTGAGAGCTAAGGCTTTGTATAAGTCCTATGTATTTCCACCATGTATGAGAATACAATAGTGTGGAGTTTTTAGCTGAGGCTTTCCCCATAGTATTTTCATGTGTATTGTGCCATTGGTTCTTCTTCTTCTGGTTATATTGTTAAGATTTATCTTTAAGCTTTGACAAATTGATAGTAGAAGTAGGTTATAGTATTTTGCTTTGATTTATATTGCATTATCGGGTTAACCTACCAATAGATTTTCTACATCATATGTTTGAGATAAAGGAAAAAAAAAACACTTGGTAGAAAATTCTAAAGATGGAAATGTGTCACCTTCGAGAAACTAATAATATATCCCTACTTTTTGGGGATGATTTTCCTCTTAGCTTATTTTTTTGTAGGAAAAATTCCATGCAATTCCTAAAAATATTGTGTAGTTCTGGGAAGGACCAAAGAACTCTCTGATTCATTCACTGAGTAGTTTCTAGCCACAATAAGTTCTACGTAATGTTTGGGTTGATTGGCTCTAGACTACCTCTCAGGCTCTACACAATTTCCCAACTGAAGGCAATTTGCCATATGGCGCTACACAATTCTGGATCTGAAGGCTCACTTGCTGGCTTGGACTACTCTACAAAGTTTCACAGTTGAAGACATGCTACTAGTTGGGTCTACACAATTCTAGAGTTGAAGCTCAATTTTGGGTTGAACTGTGCATTTCATGAGAGAAATGTTGGTTTCCCTTTAGGATTGTGTAGATCATCAAGATAGTGCTAGAACTAGTTTGCAACCAAGACACGGGGTTAGCTTGTGGTTAGACAACAAAGCGAGTAAGTAAACACAAGCTGTAAAGAGAAATATAAAACTGAAATGAAAGCACAAGTACATAGGTAGTGTAATACAAGTTGTTGAGATTTTAATAGGGAGGTTCCGAAATGAAGCGTAGGAAAAATTTTGGAGGTTGCTTGTAGCCACTACAAAAAGGTGCAAATGTTTCTGCATAATCAATGCCTTCCTTTTATGTGTACCCTTTTTCCACCAATATAGCTTTATATTTATCTATACTACCATCTACTTTAAACTTGGGTTTGTACAACATTTACATCCTATGGGTTCTTTTCCTTTAGGCAGTTTAGTCAATTCCTAGGTTTTATATTTAATTATAGATTCATATTCTTCCTCCATTTCTTTTCTCCACTCTTCATGTTCATTAAATTCATTAAAACACATGGGTTCTATGGCATTCAAAACACTATTCATGAGAACATAGTCCTTTTACCTTTCAAGTAGTCGAATATGTCGAGTAGATCTCCTTCTTACTTCATTGTATTCACCTTTCTTCTATAAAAGTACTTCTCCACTTCTGATTGGGCTCTGACTGTTGGTGATGTCCATATTGATGGATTCTTCCCCAAGCTTTTCCTACTTACTTTGTTCTTCTTTTTCTTCTAATTTATTGTCTTCAAATTTAGGAATAATGTGCCATATTTCACAGTTGTTATCCTTGTTTCCTTCATCTGCATACTCATGGAAAACTACATCTCTACTTGCAAACATTTTGTGAGCAGAGGGATCAAACATTTTATAAGATTTAAATTCTTAATAATATCCTAAAAAAATGCATTTAGTGGCTTTAACATCAAGATTTTTTCTATTTTCCTTTAGAATATGTGCAAAAGCCTTACACCCAAATATTCTCAAATGATGAACTGCTGGTTTATAACCATACAAGTCTTCGAATGGAGTCTTGGAATCAAGATACCTTGTTGGAATTCTATTCTTTAAATAAACAACAGTACTAATGACTTCTTCCCAAAAATAATTTGAGAGGTTCTTACCTTTGATCATACTTCGTGCACAATCTACCAATGTCCTATTTTTTCTTACTGCAACATCGTTCTGCAGTGCAGTGTAGGGCATTGTGAATTGCTACACTATTCCATGATCCTTGCAGTACTTGACAAAGTTCCCCAATCTATATTCTCCCCCTCAATCTGAATGAATAATCTTTATAAAATTCCTTCTCTACTTCTATGCCATGTTTTTGAATTCTTTGGAATATTAAAAATCATTACTCTTTTTCCCAAGGAAGTACACCCAAGTGTACCTTGTGCAATCATCAATAAACAATAGAAAATATACATAGCTCCTAGGGATCTAGTCTGCATGGGTCCACAAACATCAAAATTCACAAGTTCTAATACATCTCTTCTTCTCCTATTATAATTAGAGGGGGATTCATCTTTGTGAATTTTCCCTAATGCACAACCTTCACAAGCAACATATTCACTATTTAAAACAAGAAGTCTTTCAACCATACATTGTTTCTACAATAACAATAAATCATGATGATTGATGTGACCATACCTCTGATTCCAAAGACTTTCTATTGACATAGTTGTAGAAGTCAATGCTTGATGAATTTTGTTGGTAACATCAAGCTTGCACATGCCTCCAACTCCGACTCTTGAAGTAACAGGTTTGTAGTGATCCAACAAATATTTCACTATGCAATGTGTTTTGAAAAATTCAACCTTCAGGTTTTGATATGTAATTGTAGACACAAAGATCAAGTTTTTCTTGATCCCAGGCACATACATAACATTACAAATGTGTCTGACATTTCCATTTGGTAATATTACATGGATATCCCCACATCTATTAATCTAATGTGGGCGATCATCTCCAAGGTAGATATTAGCACCATTACATACTTCCTTGAAATTCTTATTCCATCTCCTGTTACATGTCATATGAATCAAAGCTCCGAAGTCCAAAGCTATGTATTAACATCATCCATTTCAGCAGACATCATAACATTAGACACAATTAGATTGATATTTTTGAGATCAAAATTCAGGGCTTCTCCTACAAAATGCCCTGACTGTCTCCTATGTTTATTGCTAGATTCATCATTTTTCTTCTTATAATAGTCTCTGGAAAGATGCCCACTTCTACCACACCAAATAAAAAAAAATTCCAGATTACATACCTTGATTTGATTTCGGAAATGGCCTTTTCTAAGATGAGCTTCCACCTTTGTTTTCTCCTCCTTGTTTCCCTTTGAAGAATTTATTCTTCACCACAAGTGTCAAATATGAATTCTGAGGCTTCAAGTTCTTGCACATCTCTTCTTCTTGCAATAGTACACCTGTCAATTCTTCAAAATTTGGTACTTTCTCCCTCGATACAAGACCTGTAATAAACATCTGGTAGTCCTATGAAACTCTATTTAAAGTGATTTTCACAAGATCAGTAGAAGGTACTAATTCTCCTATATCTCCCAACGTATCGTTCAAATATATAATTATGGAAATAAAGGCACTAACATATTCATTCTCTTCCATTTTAATATACAAGATTTTACTGTTCAGAAACATGATTCAACTTGTATTCTTAATTTCATACAACTCCTTCAATGCATTCTAGGTTTCATTAGAGGTATGCCAATCACAAATATAAGGGATCTCATTATCTTTAATAGACATCCTTAATAATGCCTTTTCATTCCCCAGATGCGGGTGACCATTAATGTGTTAATGGTGAGGAGACGGGACGATGACGGATGGGCTGGCCACTTGGCCCTTAGCAATCTTCCTAAGACCAGAGTCAATAATCCCCAGGGTACCTTGAAGGCGGCATTAAATGCCTACTACAGTCGAGGCAGAGCCATGTCCTGTTTAACCATGGCGTCCAATCACAAACTAGGCATTCTACCCCTGTTCCATTGTGCTTGCCCTCCACAGGCGGCAGAGCCTATTGAGAGAACCAGCACGGGGCGACGTTGTTGGATTGTCTGTTGTCTTGATTCGGGCAATGGTTACCACCATTCCCAAACAATTCTCTACAATCCAGCTCCTGTTCTCCAGCATTCTGATTCCTCTGTGCAAAATTCCCCTGATTATTCCCCTTCTGCTTACCCTGACTCATTCTCTGCTCCTCTTTCCACCATGGTTCACCACTGTATGCTTAGCAGACACAGCGGTACACGCAGTGGTAGCTCTCAGTCTCAGGCTTGGCAACGAAATATTTTGAATTCCTCGACTTCCTCGGCGGAAAATCCCCACTATCCAAACACCATAAACGGACGGGGCAGAGCAGGCCTCCACTGCTCTGGTCGTAATGAGGCGGCTGTGCGCAATGCTCCCTTCCCTTTGCCCCTACACTAGGTCCCCCATACCATGCAATTCCGGTTTCTTAGCTCTCTGAACCGCCCAGTCATTGTCGCCACAGTCTCCATCTCCATTACTGAAGAAGCTGAGCATAACATCCATATGACAATATCCATGGAGGAGACGCACAGAGCTAGTCCAAGTCAAAATAGAGGCAACGATGAAGAACAAGGTGGCGATGGTGGTCGGAATAGAATGCTTGGGAAAACCATTGTTGGTAGCTCGCATGAGGACTTGGGCATGCAGAGTGACATGCAGGCAGTGGAAAGCCTCATGGCGAACATGTCGGGCCCGCAGCAGGCGGTGGGCAATGTTGAGTTGGACAACTCAGATCATTAGGCTTACCCGATTGTGGAGGAACTTGCCACTGAGGAATTCGTTGCGCAAATCGTGTTTGCCAGGTGGCACTTCACCTAGTTCTTAGTCTTTTCTGTCTTGTTTTTGTCCAGGTTGGCAGTCTAGTGCGGACGCACTGCTGGTTTCTGGGTGGGTTTGCAATGTTGGCTTTTTTGGTTCTCTTCAGAAAACTATGGATAAATCCGGTGTCTTTTTGTATCTCTTTCTCTCTTTCAGACTAGTTTCCCCTCTGTTGGGGCAGTCTAAGATTTTGTTAATGACAGCAAGATGATTTAGGCCGAGTCCCTTTCCGGCCAGGGCACTCTGTAAATACCTTTTATTTTATTAATAGATTACTCTTACTTAGAAAAAAATAATACCTTTTCATTATGTTAGAAAATTATATATTAGAAAGCAATGGAACACATAAAATATATTGTAGAAATATAAACACATAAAACAAGAGAGACATAGATATACGTGGTTCACCCAATTTAGGCTACGTCCACGGAGAAACAGCCAACCCTTCCTTTTATATTATCCATCAAAATAAAGAGATACAACCTATAGAAGATCCGTTGTAATTCCCTCTTCGCTCTCACACAATCTCCTCTCCCTTTCTCACTCAGAATACTAATCTACATAGACGCAATACAATTCCCTCGTATATAGTGAGGGGTTGCCTTCTAGGGCAAAAAAACCATAAATTAAACATAACTTTTATCATCAGATCTCCACTTAATGAACCCCCATTGCAGCGTAAATATTACGGGTGACATTGCCACCACATTACGAACTATAGTCCAATGCAGTGATACCTCTGAATAAAGAAGATAATCAAGTTCCACACCCAACACTTTATTCTCCTGCTTCTCCTAGTCTTGAGTTGATGGAATTGTTGAGCTTGTTGTAGGTTTTTCTTCTTCTACCTTTGTGATGGTCCAAGCACCATAACCTTCCAAAAATGTTTTCATCTTGAATTTCTAATTTACATAGTTTGTTCCATCTAATTTATTAGCTTAGTTTAGGTATGTCTTGCTAGAGGATTCACCATTGCCCAATTTCTTTCGAGAAAACTTACAACACCTTAAAATAAATTTGAATATAGCCCAAAAAAATCTTCAAATTAGCGCCCCCCTTGAAAAAATATAAAAGACGTTGGGTTCCACTTTCCAATAGAGGATTCCATTGTGCTCTCCACTTCAATAGTATGAAGTCCATTTCAAAAATAAAAATAAAAGGTTCACATGGGAGCTCAAAAAACACATCCCTCTTTTACTTTTAAAAATATTAAAAAAACTTTTTCAATCAACCATACCTTTTGACTACATAAAGGTCAATTCCAGAGCGATTTCGACATATGAGGGAAACCCAATCTTAACATAAAAGGGAAGCATTGTAATGCAATAATTTGGAATTTCATAAGATTGTCTTCATCCATGCACCTTTCACACAAAAGGATAATATGGTGATCTCAAAAACAATTTTTTAAAGCTGTCTGGTTACTGACTGCACCGAATTATAGCAATTAACTGTAGCACTTCCACTGTGCTGAGCTACAGCCATTCCAAACATTGCCCACGCTCCGCACAAACCACTCTTCTACAAACTTCAATAGCCACAATGGCCATGGTTTCAAGCATTACACTGCCAATGCCAGGTTCGAGCTTGAAATTCCAACGGTCTTGTTCTCCACAGATCAGGAAGTTGATTTCCTTAAGAAAATACGAGCTTCACACTACCTTCACCACCCACACTTGCTTGGATCAAACTTAACAAGCATTCAACCTGAATAGAGCTCCTCTTAAAATGTCCATGATCTGCAAGCATGGCTTCTGCGCCTTCACCGCTGCTAACTCCAATCCTATTTGAGACAACGCTCACAATATTGTGATCTTCTACCATCGGTTCACAATATGCATGTTACACGCACGAGATGCAGATTACATGCAGATCCACTCATCCTCAATAAATCGATCAACCCAGTCGACCCTTTGACATGCTGGGCATGTCACCCGCTTCCTCATGGCAACGAATCGATACCTCAAATAGTGGACACTACTCTAATCACATGAAACTCAAACGAACACAAATTCGATGAGGTTGCAGCCACACAACTATGCTCCTTAGCATTGTTCATTTGGATAAACTCCTTCCAACAACGATTACACACGACAAACTTAGCCCTCGCCCTCACTTGGAGCTCTGATACCAACTAGAAAATATAGGAAGACAACACAAATGAGTGAAACTGGCCGTCCTCAGGTGAGGAGACCCTGAGGTTGCCCACAGTGTTGGCTTCATTCCTTGAACGAACAAATTCATTCCTTGAACGAACAAATCAATCAATACAAAGTCTTATACAATTGTATTTAATTAGGGAGATGAAACAAAGTGCTAGAAAATAGGAACTTATTTCTAATTACAAACAAAATCTAACTATTACCGCTTCTCCATTATTTTCTGAGTCAAACTAGGGAACGTGGACACAATAAAAAACATGATATTATAATAAGTATTGATGTCGTATTATACATCCATATGAAAATAAATATATATGCATGACCAATGTTTAAAAACTTGCACTACAATTTGTGTAAACATGCAATTGTATCTTTGTTAGGCCAATTCGTAAATGGATAGAAGGAAACTCAATTTACAGACGCGCATATAATTGTAATTATTAGGTTATTGGTATAAACATATAAAACTATAAATATGATGCTATCTCTAACTTTTGTTAGGGTTGAACTTTAGGTTTCATTAATTTATGTGTTAGTAAGTGTTACTAATTGATTGAGATATTGTTAAACTTTGGGTATGTGTTGTAATATATAACAATGTACATTAAAACACGTGATGTTTTCCATATGTCTTTGTAAGGGGTAACTTACATTAAGATAAGAGATTTTTTTAATATTATTTTTCTCACGTAGAGTAGTGCATTTATGTGATTGTATAATTTTTAAGATCATGGTAAGTTGGTGCATTCTATCGTGCACCACTTACAAAGAATTTATTTGTTTCTATAAAATTGTCATTTATATCTTCATTTCCTTCTTCTTGAAGTATTAAATGCATGTTAATGCAAAATGAAAAAGTTATGTTTGTGTAACATTGAATGTGGATTAATGCAAAAAGTAAATTGTATGCCCTTTGACTCAAGTGCTTTTCTTCAACTCTTCAAAAT
Organism: Pinus taeda; assembly: GCA_000404065.3. NCBI lineage: Eukaryota > Viridiplantae > Streptophyta > Pinopsida > Pinales > Pinaceae > Pinus > Pinus taeda. The sequence continues at coordinate 3,218 of APFE030437811.1, read as the reverse complement.
TATTACCCATGCATTTTGAAGCATATAACCTCACTTGTGTTTCATGTATGTGTTGTTTATGTTTTGGAGATTACTGTGTTAGTTTGTTTGCATTGTGAACCATTAATGTGTGATGATTGTGTACAAAGATCAAGCAAGTTCTATACAACATTAGATTTTATGGTGTAATGTTACTACGTTATAGAAAATAATGATTGGAATGATTTTATTGTTTTAAAATATTGCCTACCACATTGTGTTTATGTTCAAGCTTATAAAGTGTACAATAAATTCTACACTAAACATTTCAAAGGTGATACTTTGTACCATCAAATACAAATTGTTTTCTATTTTAATATACAAAAGTTGATCATGAGTACTGATCCAAATCTTTTAACTTCAAGGATGTATTCATAATTGCATATAAAAGAACATATTAACCAAGTATCTTAAACCACATGAAAAGAAGCAGAAATCATAAATCAAACATGAGATCAAAGACACAATGATTTGATTATGGAGTTCACTCAATGTGGGCTACGTCTCTGGGCTCTTCTCAGAAGTGGGGAGGCCTTCTTTCATTAAGTGGCATCAAAGAAATTAGTTACAACAATATTTTACAAAAAAATGACCCTTATACCTCCAATTTGGATGATGGCCTAAAAATGGAGAGATTGGCTGGAGAAATGGACAACATGATTAGATTACTGGCATGAAAACATGTAAAATCGACTATAAACTTGTCAAATTATGACACTATCACCTCTGGCCCTCTAAGGGAATATTTTCAACATATTTACAGGTCCCTCACTCATGGTTTTTCTGCCCAGGTCGCTCAAGGTTGTGCGCGCCTCCACCCTCTGCCAGTCTGCCACTGGGAAAATGAGTTGAGTTTATATGTAAAAAGGGAAGAAAACGTTGCAATGGATGGGTTGTTTGCTCGTTGGTTCGCGGTACTATGTTAAGGTACGCCAGTTTGGGTGCTTCCAGGGTCAAACCCCACGCAACTCTTTTTTAGTGTGAACACTATATAAATAGAGAACAAAAGTTTCAGTGTTGTTACCAACATGTGGTGGTTAACATATATATATGGCGATACGTTTTTGGTTCCATCATGGTTGGAACATGGTCGTGGATGGATTCAGGGTCACCCACGGCCCTGACCCGCCTCATATATATATATATACACATTAATGTTGGATCCAAGGTTGGGTAGGTTCGCTCGGGGTGGCATGCCTGCACATTACATTTTGTTTAATAATATCTGACTATTGGTGGGGGTGGCAGCCTGCCACCCCTAATTTGTATTTTTTAATATTTTTTTTATGACTATATAGTCAAAATGTTCCACCAAAAAATAAGGGATATTAGGAAAATTAAGTAGGAGAAAAATTGTCATGTTCCGGTGGCTGGATTCCATGCACCAAGATGCAACCAAATTGTTGCCTCGTTGAGATTGTTGGTTGGCCAAGTTTGACCAGAGCTTTGACCAACTATAACTTGGGCATACAAACTCAAATTTGAGTGTCATTCACACTGTTGGAATCACGGGAAAGAGAACTATGATATGGTCTTCATTTTGATTCCATATGCTGACTTTTATTTTTGAGCTATTTTATCGCCACTGTATTTCTGGATCCACTTGGATCATTCCTCTCCACTAATGAGATTTTGGGTTGTCAAAAGCTTCATTAATCAATTGGAAAGAGAGGGGATTTATCCCTAAATTTTTCCCTTTCCATCCATCGAGCCTTACTTGGATGCATTCCTTTGAAGCCAATATGGAGGTACTCCACATCTTCCCATCATGAAGTCCTGGTCTTCCTGTCGAGAATGATGTCCTCTGGTAGCTTTTGTCCAAGTATTCAGGTGAAAAATTGTCCACTGTAGGAACCTATCCAACCTCTTCGGCATCCATAATCAAAGGAGGCTCATAAAGTTTCAATTTTTCAACATTCACTACTTAGTAAATCTGCTTGTATGCTGGAAAATCGAGACGAAAAGCATTGTCTCCAATCTTATCCAATATTGTGAATGGGCCATATCAGATTGGTCACAATTTCTTTCCTTCCCCTTTCATTTTTTCCTTGCTTATGTGGAGCCACACATTGTATCCAACCTGGAACTGGTGATTGACTCAGTGCTTATCATGGAAATCTTTGTATTGAGCTTGACTCTTCTCTAACTGCTCTTGCATTGCTTGGTGAATCAATTTAATTCATTGAATGAACTTCCATGCTTTGTCCCTGTCATCTTTCCCACTAGAATATGCATCTCTCCCAAAGACCATGTCTAAGGGATCCTTTGGTAAATAACCAAAGCATGTCTCGAACGGTGAGCTCTGCGTGGATGAATGCACTTCTCAGTTGTATGCATGTTGTACATAAGGAAGCTGCTCATCCCACAACTTGGAATGCTTGCCATAATAGCCTCAAAGTAAGTGTATCAATGTGTGGCTGAAAACCTCTATTTGTTTGTCATTCTGTAGATGAAATGTCATGCTCCTCTTCAAATTGGTGTCCATCATTCTTCACAAACTCATCCAAAACTATCCAAGAAAGCGAGGGTCTCAATCCAACACAATAGATGTGTGAAACCAAAAGTGGACCCATACAATTTGGAAGAGATGAGTAGTCTACTCTACAGTGACCTAATTTTTACAAGGCATTAATACACAATTTTTTATAAATCAATCCACAACAACATACAAATAGTCATATCCTCTCCTAGAAAAGGGAAAACCTCCTACAAAATAATTGACACACTTTCCCATGGAATACTCGGAACATGGAGTGGTGTGTAGAGCCCCAATTTTCTATTAGTGGGCTTGCTAACTAAACACAACACACATCCTTTTACATATCAAGTCACAAAATTTTTCATGTGAGGCCAATAACACAACCTCTGCAAATGGCACAAAGTTTTCCCTACACCAAAATGACTCGACACAAGAGAAGTATGTGCCTCTTTGAATACATGTATTCATTCATTGGTGGGGATAAAAAGTTTTCCAAGGTGATATAACAACTTTCCCTACAAATGGTAATCATCCACCTGTGATCCATGAGTCAACTTTTCATAAATCTCCTTAAATCATCATCATTAACATATTGTTCAACAAAACTTTCAAAAGATAAAGAGGCATTTTGCAAAACTATAGATGCAGAAATAAGAGGGTGAGAAAGCATATCTACCACTTTATTGTTGGTTCCCTTCTTGTATTTTATTACCAAGTGAAA